>CAUJBZ010000457.1:140200-341996 GCA_963082915.1 Dolichopus griseipennis | reverse complement strand
CCTTATTTTAATTATTAAGTTAGTAGAATATATTAAAATATATAATAATAATTTTTAATGTAATGGTATACAGTAGTTATTACACTTGGACTTTATTAAATTAAAATGACAGTTTGAAGTTTTAAAAATGTTTCACGAACATAAGTGTTATCATGAAGTTTAATGTGCTTATTTTTTTTTGAAAATTTTAAACTCCATAACGTTATATTTGATTTTTGACAGAGAAGGGGGGGGGGGTTGGTAGATATAGACTCAAGTGTGTGGATTGGATCTAAATCTAAAAATAACTAGATTTAGTTTGTATGTCCGTCCATTCGCACGATAACTCAAAAACTAAAGGAGTTAGGATCTTGAAATGTTCGCAAATTCGTTTTCTTACAAAAGCAGTCATCGCCATTCAAATCCAGCAATTTTTTTCCATGGGTTCGGGTACCTGCCATACAACTCCTTCTTTTATATGAGCATTACACTACACTTAATAAAGCTGTATGTTTGAAATTTTGCCAAAAGTAATTAACCGGATGATATAATGTATAATGTTACGGTCATACGGGTATCCCAGAGTTGACACAGTCTACTCTACAACACTCTTCCTCGTTTTTAAATGTAATTAAATTTATGTATCTACATGATGTGGTAGACTTTCAAACTGAAATATAATACGAAATACTTTAAAAAATTTTATATTTTACCTTCACATCTAATATTAATATACAGATCCATCTGGGACGTGTTCCAGTTATACAAGTGATTACTGTGTTTTTAATCACATACAAGTGATTACATTGAACAAAATGTTAATATCATGTTTTTGATAATTTTTTATCGATTCCATTTTGTTTTGATTCATTTTAATTAAGTTTTAGTAAATTGTTGCAGATTAATTATAACTGTTGTGGGCTTATGAAAGCTGTTCTTTAAAATTAAAATTTATGAAAAGGAATAAATTCAATATTTAAATTTTTTAAGTAGGTTATGTAATATGTAAAAGTTCTTTAGTAATCAATTACTTATTTAAATCGAGTACAAAAACATTAGAAGTTTGAAAGTCGTAGACAAAATATGTATTTGTATTTAAAAATAAAATTCCTGGAATTAAAATTAAAGTACTTGGATTTTAATTTTATTAACAAATTGTTAAATTCTGATTAACAATACTTAAGCTCAATGATTTTGGAGTTTTTCAATCTGTTTAACAATCAATCATTGATTTTGAATATTTAATATATTATTGAGTGTTTGAGTAAAATAAATATATATGAAAGAAATAAAAAAACGAGTAGTTTCCTTTTAATTTCACTAAAATTATTTATTTTTACAAATACCAGTATTTCGTCTATGACATTTCGTATATGACTTCTTCAGTGCTGGTACTCAATTAACAAAATCTTTGGCAAAATTATAAAATTTACAATTAATTAAAATAAAATGTTTTTAAAACAAGTAATGAAAAAAACCAAGGGTTTTTAAAAAAGCACATTTTCAAAATTATATAGTGTTTCATACTGAGTATTTTATCGAAATATAATGTTGGAGCATCAATGTCATCGTTTAATTTAGGAAATATATACGTTGGTGACTACGTTACTGCTTACTTATAAAAAAAGTAAATTTTTAATTTTTAATTTTTAAGTTTTAATTGCCCCTCAATGAAAAAGGTTGCCAAATTTCTCAAGGATCTGACCTCAGTTTCCGCCACCCCGTAACTAATTGAACTCCAGTACTTGTCATTTATTTCAAATTATAAAAACATAAATCTTTAAATGCAAAAAATTTTCAATAACAAATAATTTGAAATTTAAATATAAATCAAATATTGTTTATAATACATTATAATTTAAACATAAAATAATATTGTGCCGATATAACGGTACTTAAAACATATGACGTGTCATAAGGTATAGTACTGTCTCAAGTATTAATTATCTATATTAAACTATTCAAAACCAAATTATTCCAAGATTTATTCTAGTTGCAAATTAATAACATTTCACTTCATATCCCCATTTTCCTACTTTACCAATTATATACCTAGTATACCCTTCAACGTACTCAAACATGTACTTGTGGCACAGACAGT
The DNA here is from genome assembly GCA_963082915.1 of Dolichopus griseipennis. Taxonomy (NCBI): domain Eukaryota; kingdom Metazoa; phylum Arthropoda; class Insecta; order Diptera; family Dolichopodidae; genus Dolichopus; species Dolichopus griseipennis. Next base: position 339,916 of record CAUJBZ010000457.1, on the reverse strand, counting down.
CTTATCTGAATCTAACCGAGTGGAATAACAAAACTAAATTAGGTTTTAATATCTTTTTAGTTTTTATATGTATAGTTATAATATAATAACTATATATAATAGTTTTAATATAATTAATAGTTTCTGCATTTCACTTAATGATACATATTAATATAATCTTTATTATCTTAATGACTTGGTCTTTCCAATAAATTTCCAAAATATTTAAAAAAAAAATGTGCCTTTATAATTTCACTCTGTCCGTCAATTCGACCCTACGTTTTTAAAAGTTTTATATCGTTTGAAAAAAAAGGAATCTTTTTGGATGCGGTTAAAAATACATATTTCATAGAAGAACTTGTTTGTATAGTCCAACCCTTTACTGATCTACAGCCCGTACAGACTTAAATAGTGATGAAAAAAGTTTTCATCACAAAAGTTCAATAAAGTTATTTTCAATCTGTGAACGCCAAACGATACCTACTTTTATGAAGATTGTAAATACAAATGAAGGTTGCTGTACGGTACTTTTGTTTACTGTTATGCAAAATTGAATTTTAAAAAAAAATCTTAACTGCTTATATCTTCTAAACGGTCTAAGTTTGAAATCTAAAATTTTCAGGGGAATTAGATTAAATTTTGAAAGATTAGATTCTCTAATAAAAGTGAGACCATCCATAAAAGGGCTGTAAGCGGTCGGTCAAAAATTTGCAGTTTTCAAACAAATATAAGTTGAATACATCTACAAAAATTCTGGTTGTAATTTGCAAAAAATAGAACCCAATATTATAACACATAAATCCTTTAATTATAAAGGATTTTTTTAACATTCAGGAAAGTGTCTCTTGATTTCACAAAAGTTCTAAAAAATTATTAAAAACTATTTTTCAATACACCACCCTTTACGCAAAACTTATTATGGAACATTGTTTAATTTTGAACTTTTGCTTTTTTGAAATCGCTTGGTTTTTTTTCATCACTTGTTTTTAAAATGTAAAAATGCAGCATAAATGAAACTATAATAGAAGAAATTAGATAAATTAATTTTTATTTTTTATTTTCAGTTTATTTTTACCACAAAATTAAAAAATTTCTCTTTAAAATTAAATTAATTTAAACAAAAAATCAATAAACATTGAGACACAATATAATATATTCTACAATACTACATATAAATTTTTAGGAAATATTTTTTTTTTAATTAGTAAACTACTTATATATAATTCTCATTATACATGATTTAATTTGATATATGACTTGATATAATTCGAATAAACAACGGTGACAACATTTTAAAGTGTTAAATATAATGAAATTAAAAAAAAAAAAAATAATTGTCTGTATAAATTTAAATTCAAAAAAAATTTTTTTTTTTTATTAAAAGTGTCAAGATGTTTTAAGTGACATTTCTTAAAAGTCATGTAGTTGTCATTGATCTGTAAAATAATACTTTTCTATTTGTATTTTATTTCTATTTTGAAAATGTGATATTTTTGAAGATGTTTATTTTTTTTTCTTTCGTGCTGCGATTTTCTTTCTCTTTTCCTCTTTCCTCGATTTTTTTTCGTGCTGGGATTTTCTTTCTCTTTTCCTCTTTTCATGATTATGTAAAATTTGGAAAATTTTTTTTTTTGATTTTCTGTTTTAATATTTATGATAGATATATTTCATAGAATTTTATATGGAAATATAAAACAGTATCTTTCTAATATTATCAGGGCACTCAGGTTTTTCGAACAACGAAAAAGCGGATAAAATGGCTAAGAGAGTTATTAGATAATACAGAGTGAATATAGAGGGAATAAAGCCCTATAAGTAAAGTTGACTACAAACACAAAAAAACAATGGCCTTTGGAGAGATGCAAGTAGCAATTAAACAAAAAAGAATATAAAACTGAAAAAGACTGATCTTAGATTAGTAATAGATATTTGTACAGGCCATTTAATGCTTAGGGCCTATGCAGCAAAAAAAGCTAAGGCTACTACCAAAAAATGTAGAGGCTGCGGAAGGAACTGTAAAACGGTTCTCTATTTCCTATGCCAATGCAAAATGCTTACGGATCTTAAAATATTGGTCTTAGCAGAAAGATTCTGCTAAAATTTCAGTATAGTAAGAGAGACAGACCAGAATCAAACTCAGTTCATCAGAGAAATTGATTGGTTCAACGAGGCGCGAATTAAAAATTGACGAAAGAACTCTTAAGGAATATTAAAAATAATTTGATAGTAGCAAATAATTGCAGATTCCGTTAGATATTAACTCTAGGATACACTACAAGACTTTATCAGAATTATTTTTTGAATGTCTGCTTTAGGAAATTATTTACTTTAACCTTGACTTAATATTGCCGATACAATAATCTTAATTAAAGCTTAAAAGCTTTTTCTTTGTATGCTAATATCAATGGTTGACACTTTAATCAGTTTTTTAAAAAATTGTACAGCTTCAATTCATCCATGACATCATATCTAAAGTATCTACCGTTTGAAATACACTGGCACTCTATTACTTATATTTAAATAAAAGTAAAAGCTTATTTATAATGAGATTTTTTCTATTCAAGAATATAATTTTGTTGAAAAAAAAAGTGTTTGATATTTTTGTTGTATTTTATGTATTTTTACAGTAACCAAGGACTCAATGTTTTTTTTTTGTGATTTGCAAATTTAAAAAAGCGGAAAACTTTATATTTTTTTGTTTTTTTGAGACTTGTTTAAAATATGAATTTTATTTTTTTAATATATTTTTTAAAGATTTAAAGTACATTGAAAATATCTTATATAGTAAAAAAATATTATGAATCCAAAAATATATTTGTATCTTTAAAATTTATCAGTTCTATTTGAAATGCATAGAATTTAAAATAATAAAGAGTTGAGATAAACTTACAGATCGTGCTAAATCAAAACTAAAATAAGTTTGTCATCTTTAATTTGAATTTCAACAGTTTTTTAATGAGAAAATTTAAATTTAAGTAAAAAAGGATCTTATAACTTCAGACTGAGACACTCTACAGTAATGTTTGATGATAATTTAGAAAGCTACTTTAATAAGCTTTAAATTGGCAAACCTGGTTTTTCCTATCTTATTTGGTTCCAATTTTATCGAAATAATACTAAATTATGGTTAAAAAACAAAGGCCTCATAACTTCTAAATGAGTGAAAATAGACCCCCTCTTCAATACAATTTTTTATTCGTCTCGACATGGCTGGGTGATTTCAAGAAAGATCATCGAGTCGGAAACACCCTGTATATCAAAATTTTTTTTCATAATTTTTTAAGCGTTCAGCGTTCGTTTAAATTGTGCAATTCCTCTCATCATTAGTAAAACTATTTAGACAAGAATCTGTTGACAAAATTAAGTAACTTTTGTTTTTGGAAAGTATTAAGGTATTTTTCCTTGATTTGACTTTGTACACCTAATTCAATTTTTACGCGATAGATACGTTACGCGTAAATCCGCGTAAAAAGAGAATCGCGTAAAAAAAATCATTTGATATTTTGATATGTTTCAAAGCATTTTTGGAATCGCGTTATGCTGTTGATTATTAGGCTGTATAGTATTGTATAAGAAAGAGATAGCACTGTATTTGGTATTTTGTATTCGACAATCTAATAATAAAACCAATGTTCGGATTAAAATATTGTATTTTTTAGAGCTTAAATTAAAATCTGCAGATTTAACGAAATTAAATAAAGTTTTGTAAAATTTTGGATGTTGATCTGTCGGATAGATTAGTATGTATATATAACACAAGAATATTGAGAGTTTAGAATTTGGAAACTTATGAACAGAATGCGAATCGAATACCTAGTGGAAGTGTTGTTTGACAAACTTTTTTCCAACCTTAGTAACTAACTTTTTTTTTCAAAATCATCCACTTCTGAACTATATTTCAAAAATAATAGTTATAGATAATTGTAAAACTTAAAGTTTTTCAACATACCATTGAAAAATAACGATTTGTTTTTTTTTTAATAATTGCATAAAAAAGTTTTGCAAACAGTTAAATTGCAATTTTTACAAAAAAACAAAAACGTGCAGAAGAGGTTCACTTTTTTTGTTGTATTCTAAATATTAAAATGTGTAAATTTTTATCGCCTTGCATTTTTTCTTTTTTTCTTTTTTTGTAAAATATGAAAATTTTTAATTTTATGAGGAAAATGAAAATACGATTTCCAAGTGAAAATGAATTGGAAAAAAAAATTTGATTTATACGAAGAAATAAGAAAATTTTCTATGAGAAGAGAAAATTAATTTCCTTTTTATTTATGTTCTTCTTAGTTTTTGCTTGCTTTTCACCTTCTATTTGTGATCTGTTTTAAATTGAATTTTTAAGTTTGTGTTTTTTTTTTTTTAATATAAAAATTTTATTATATTTTTGCATTTGGAATTTTTAATATTTTTCCCCGTTCATTGTTTAAAAAAAAAAACAATTTTAAGGCTTTTTAATATACCTACTAATACGTTTTTTTTTTTTATTAAAATAAAGAAAATTCTTATGAGTCTTGAAAATTAATTAATTTTTTTTTTTTGTTTTAAATTAAAAATGAAAATTACAAACTGGAGAAAATTATTTATTAGGCTTTTATTCTAGAAAAATGAATATTAAAATTAATTAATGTAAAAAAACGATGTAATTATGGCGTGGTAGTTAATTAGTTTACATATTATAACGTTTTTTTTAAAGTTTATATAAAATATCTAGGGAAATTGCCCCTGGAATAATAAGTTTTTATAGCTGTGAGAATTCAAAAGGAAGAGAAAAGTTAGATTCATTGAGTTTAGTAAGTTTTAAGTATGCTTATTCTGACTAATGGCGTAGTGATAAAAACGCCATAAATGCGGAAGGTCTCGGGCTTAAACTCTGGTCAGATCAAATCTAATAAAGAAATATCGTAAAATTGAATAATTATATCGTAAAAGTTTATATAGTAATATAAAATAAGATTTAATAAAAATATATAAATAACTCTTATGTAAGATAATAGATGGCGCACAAAATTAACGTTTGTGTATTCATAATTTTATACCAAAGCTACAGCCAAGTAGGTAATCAACAACTTAGTGAATATAATGAATAAAGAAACTGAAGTCTAGTCTACAAAGACTTGGTGAATTCCTTATACTCCTCGAATGAGTGGAAACAGAAAAAAAATTTGCTTTAAGTCCAATGTTAATATCCTCCAACTGTTTCAAAATCCAAAAACTCATAGGTGAACATAAAATCAAAAAACAATTTATATAAATTCCAATGCATTATTTGAAATTTTCAAATGCTCCATTAATGCATTTGGTATTTGGTGAAAGAAGGATAAGTAAAAGGGTATAAAACTTTTTTTAGATTAATAGACCATAGATAATATTGTCACTTACATTAGAAAGAAATAAGTAAGGTCTTGAAATTTTAGCTTTCTAAGAAATTCGGAAGTAAAAAATGTTTAAAGTAGTGTCAAGAGGTGATCCTCTGATCATCTGAAGAGGCATTCTTATGTTCACTGGTAAATATTCGATTTGGAAACATTCAAGATTTGGGATGTACACAAGTGGCTTGTGTAAGCGAATTTTTGAATATTATTATTAAGTAACAAAATTAATTCCAAAAGTAATCAAAGTAAAAAATTAATTACTTGTTGCGATTTACAAGTATTTTTACTTGATTCTTTTATTTATTACACTTAAATTTTGTAAGTATCGGAATCTTACTAATAATGGTACTTGACAAAGTAATTAGTAATGGAAAGTTATAAAAAGAACGGTATTTAAGTACCATTTTACTAAGTTTTACACTACAGGTTTGTTTGAAAATCTTTAAAGTTGAAGTTGCTTAATACTATCAGGACTGTCCTATGGCAGAAACTGATTATCATTAATTCAATCCTGAATGAATAGTTTTTTTGATAAATAAGTGTTTTTAGTAATCAAAACTTATCAAGATATTCATTGTAGTTCTTGTTTTTATAAAAATTCTTGTTTTTAAAAGCTTTTAATTTTACTTATTGCACTGCAGCGATTGCATTCAAGATTTATTATAAATTGATTGCACTTACTTAATTATTATAAACCACCGATTTTACCTTTACCCGTACTGAAGTTTACAGAACTAAAAACTTTCAAGCATTTTATTTTAAAATAAAGTAATTTTATTAATTTTTCTCTTGTATGAAAACCCAAAAGCATAAAGAAAGAACTTACTACAATTACTTTTTCTGAAAAACTTTGCATAATAAATTAATTTTAAATACTTTAAAAGTTCAAGATTCTAATAAGAGTCATTATTTAAAAAAGTAATCAAAAGAAAATAACACATAAACAATTTTTAATTGATTTTCACAAAAAGATTATAGTACATCTTAAGATTATAAGTACCTTCCTTTTTGTACTTTCTTTAAATTAATTTAATAATCCTGCAATTCAGGATCCTTATTGCAAATCCTTTTACAACACTTTTGAAAGAACTAAAACTTTTCTTGGGTCTTAAAATCAATCTAAATCTTTAATTTCCTTCTTTCCATAATAATTAATTTCCTTCCAAACAGAAGTGCATCACTTTTAAAACTTTCTCTGTATATAGAATAAATTGAAGAATAAACTTGGAATAAATAAATATAATCAATAGATAGAAAATCCGTTAATAAAAAAGAAAAACAAAATAAAAAAATTAAAAAATAAAGGAAAAAAAATTGTATTTTAATGAATTCGATGTTTTTCAAAAGTTTTTTGCATATTTTTAGGATGCATATTTTAAAATAATATGAACTTTCATGAAGAACGATCAGAACTTTGTAAAATACACATGTATAATATATATATTACTAAAAAATATATGATAATATAAACGGTGACAAATTTTTCTATTTTTTTCTGCCATTTTAAGGTGGCATTTTTATAATACATACATGGAAACGACTTATTTCGCATCCATTATTTAAAAAAAATCAATTCAATTATGGTTCCATCAAATTTGAAGGATATTTTACTTTCGGTGCTTGCTAAAATAAAATAAAAATATTAACAATAAAGAGTCAACAGTTCATTAGTTTTGAAGACCGCGTAATTAATCAAATGGAAGCTGGATTAAAATTGGTTTTTAGAGTTGGCAACGAATTTTCTCGATCTCGAATTTTGAAAGATATTGTTAAGCGAAGTGCCATTTAGTCTATCGTAGTCAAATCTCGTCAAAATTAGTTTTTGTAAAATTTGATATATTTTAGTTTAGACTCTTTTTCATAGAGCTCCTAGCGGGTGTTAATGAATTTCGAAGAACAGTTTAAAGTTTAATTCACACTTCTGGAAAATGATTGCAAATCTAGAAGATTCTTTGTGTTTTCGGAGTACAAAAAATTTTTATCAGTATCCCACTATAAATATTGGATAATCAGTTAATATAACTAAAGGGCGGTAAATGGTCTAGTAAATTAGAAGGGCACAAAAATGTACGGAAGGCAGTCAACTCTCATACTACCATAGATGACCATAGATGACGAAGAAGAACATATCGCTAAAACGCTAGAAATAAATTGTTCATGAAATTTATTACTAAATAAGTGCCCTGGTGCTGGGTTTTCATCCAGCCAATTATGATAAAACAAATAATCGTTAGTCATAACTATTAGTTTTCATTTTATGAAATTGGAAGTGTGCTTTAATTAGGATTAGCGCACCACCTATTTGCAATGATTTTAACCTTGTCACCTGTCAATGCTTTCCGACCATCAGATAGGAAAAAGAAAATTACTATTGGAGTATGTTAAGGCATGTAAAGGAATCCACATACCTGCAATGTCCTCAGCCTTGAAGAACCTATCAATGCCCCCGATTCTCAGAGTTAAAATAACAAAATAAATTGAAGCACTTCCTTAGATCATGGGTCATTAATGTTACACAATGTAAAGGATCTTTAAAACATATCTAAGAAAAATTTTTCAAAATCAACCACAACCAAAACTGAAGCAATTTCGGAAATATTTTACTACAATTATAAAATTTTACTTATTACCGTTAAAATTAAAAGTATTTCAAGGGAAATAGAAGAAAAACTTTATTATTCTTTTGATGGTTTTTAGAACTGCGGGTATCTTTTAGTACGTACTAGTTAAAAAAAAAAAATATTACTTAAAATAAATTTCAGTGAGCTTTACCTATATATAAATTAGTTTCGCTCTAAATAAGACTTTTATTATCATAATAATATACATTTTGTAGTTTTATTACTTTTTTTTTTTTTTAATAATTTTCATTTTTCTATTATACATTTTTTATGAATATATTTATTGTATTTTACAGTTTTTTTGTTTTTTTTTTTACCTTGTATTAAAAAAAGATTTTTTAATTTTTTTTCCAGGTGAGTTGATTTAAATTATCTTCAATATCATACTATCTATATTTTGTATATAATATTTTGTGTACTGCAGTGTTTATAATTTACAGGTGAGCTTTAGATTCATACAATTTTGTTTTTATAAAATTTTTCTTTTATATAATTTAGTTGTTTTTAATAGAAAATATTACAAAAATATTATTTTTATATTTGTTTTTAGAATTTAAAAATATAATGAGGATGCCACATGGATCATTGGGTTTTTAACTAAATAATAACATTTGTAACTGTAAACTTCATATTTTTTAATATAAGCTATTTGGCACGTTCACCCTTCTGTTTTTGTTGCTCTGAAAATTTAAGGGATTCTGTTTGAAGCTTCTGTCACTTGTAGCTTTATAAATATAAAGAATTACTATTTTTTGGGCTAAATCCAAACTTAAGTTTCTGTAATCTTGCCGTGGATCCATTTGCGTGGACAGTCAATTCGCTTTTGAAGCTATTAATGCGATTATTACAATTTCAAAGCAGGTGAACTACCAAAGAAAGGAATCGTTCTGAACACCAACTATCGCGTGAGGGTTAATTGTCCAATTGGTCAAAACAAAGATTAAGTAAACCAAACAATTGCACAATATCTAGAACGTTTTAGCATATCTACTACAACAAAAGGAGATCAAACAAACTGATCTCTAAAAAGCATATGAATATCGATAAGAATGTGTTTATGTTGAAGGTGCAATAAGTGATAAGAGCGTCGATAAAAACATAGCGTAGAAAACTTTAAACATGATTTAAATAGAGGTGTTTATATTAGAGCATGGCTTCGATCATCGATAAACAATATCAATTTTCTACTCTATGCTCTTATCACTTATTGCAGCTCCAACATAACTGCACCCTAAGATAATAGAAACTATCACAGGGCAGTGGTTACAAACAGCCAAATTGGGAGTCCCTTGCAAAACTTTTTGCATGAGCTGAAAAGAAGTAAACGAAAGGGAAATTATCCAGCACTTTCTTTGCAGATGTTCGGCCTTAGCCAGAACCAGACTTCTACCACTCGTTTAGCCCCTCTCACCCAACTTTAACTAACTTTCTTAACACAACTTTAAGGAACTGATTTCGTATCTGAATTCTTCGAGTTGGATAAAAAATCAAAATAAAACAGCAGATCACATGAATGTTGTTGGTTCAAATTGGCACAATGTAATGCTAATTGAAGCCTTGCCTATCCTACCTACCTCCCTATCCTACCTATCCTAATATTTCATTTTTCTTTGTAGTAATGAACTCATTATGATATACTATAGAATAAAGATAAAATAGAATAAATGTCTGTATATTTACAATATTATATTATTCAAATTAAATTCAAATTTCTATATCCAAAATATGGTAGCAAAGTTTTTAATATGACTATTAAAGCTTTAAATAAAAATTTTATTAATTTTTGAAAGGACTTCTCAAAAAAATCCAATAAATTTGAAAACAAATTGAATAATTTAAAAAATGTGAGAATAAAAGCTTGAGGTGTAGGACACCAATTATAATTAACATGAGTATTAAAAATCGTTTAACTGACCTTCAAAATTTTATTTTTATGTTTTATTGTTAGGCGAAGTGACCTTTTCTACTTCAATTGTCTAAATAATCAATCAAATGTCACGAAGGTTATTTTAAAATTGTTGTTGTAGAAAATAAGATCAGATTTTGGTTGCAAATTAACCTGTCAAGTTCAAGGAGTCATAAAATTACAAAATATAATGTTTTATTATGGATTTTCTATAGTTTAATAATATTTACATAATATATTAATCAAATATTTTACTCATGAAATTTTTCAACTTAAATTTTCTTTTTTAATTTTCCATATTTTTCCTTTTAAAGTTATGGTCTTCCAAGCATAGAAGAATATTCCGTTATATTATTTTCACTGTAAACAAAATTCATTAAAAACGTACGCGGTTTTTTCTTCATTTAAAAAAAAAAATTTACAAGGTCGCCATATTTACTACAAAACACATGGTATACTCTTTTTACATGAATAAGGACCGCATTCCAGATGAAATTTGTATTTTTCCAAATTAGTTTTGTCTTTTATTTTTAAAAGGCTCCTATTGCTTCGGACCCATAAGTTGAACTGCCATGATTGATGAAGGCTAATACCCAATTTTGAAATAGAAACTAAAAGAGACTGAAAACTAAGATAATCCAAACAAAATTGGATCTTAATTGTTGAGGTTGTGGATTTTGATAAGTACTCATATGTTAGATACAGTAGTAATCAAATCTACTAATAATAAGTTTGAGTCCTTCGATATATTTTGATAAATACTTACATTGCTAATTAGTTATTTTCAAGTTTGATTCCTTCGGTATATTTAGATAAGTACTAAGTTGTTAGTTTGAGTAGTAATCAGATCTAGTAATCTAAAAATTAATTCCTCTTACGTTTTTTTGATTGATATTGAGATTTTACGGAGAGCGGTAGCCAAAGATAGTAATGTATAATTTGATTCCTTATGGTATTAATACTAAGAAGAGTGACAGCCAGATATAGTAATATCTAATTGGACTCCTTCTATGGTATTTTGATAATACTAAGAAATTTATATTTTAGTTTAAAGGAAATATTTTCAAAGACCTGGCGAATTTTTGGGGGTTATTTTTAGAGTGGACTTAAGAGTCAAACTTTTTAAATCTTCTTACTGCTTTTAGGTTCTAATGTAAAATCGATGAGTACTTTTTTTCAAATTGGTTTTTTTGAGTACTGTATCCCAATAAATGAGACTGATTAATAAAATACTCGCTAATTAAATTGGAAAATTGAGGACCCTTTCTCTTTGAATAAGGATCTTCAATTTATTTAAAAATAAACAAATCTAATGGAAATAGTAGGGAAAAAGGACCAAGTTCATGTGAAAGAGTATACATATTATACAGAATCAAATAAATTGTATTTCATCTACTTATACCAACATCAAAAACATTATTACAAAGCACAAAAGATACTCAACGCAAAAATCAAAATTCAAAACATCAAAACAAGAAAGAGCAAAATTGAATGAAAGAGAGAAAGCATACAGAAGAGGAGCAAGTGAATAAAATGGAAATTTTTTTTTTAAAAAAATTAAAAAAAAAATTTTATTATTAAAAAATTTCAAAAAAAAAAAAACTCAGCATCAGAATTTGATACCCAGGGTGCCAAAAACAGTAAAATACCATACATTTAACATGTTTATGACTGTGAATGGTTTACCAGTCAAATTTACCGTTAATGATGGTTAAAAACGACCATTTATATTATATACTAGAATCTATATAATTATTTTTACACAGGCATTTAAAATTTCCACTTCAATTATTTTCTAGAATCGTGTACGCATTGAAAATTTTTTTTCTCATCTTTTATGAATATTTGACCCGTGGTTTTACTAATACAATCATATATTTGTGTATTATAAAAGGATTTGAATTTTTGAATAAAATGTATGTTTATACACCTGTTTGATTTCACCAGTAATTACTTTATGGTTGTGTAAATTGGTTTCTAATTCTAATTTTTCATTTGCATTAATTATATTTGGTAACTGGATTTTTAGGTCTGCATTATGACAAAAATCATTAAAGCATCATTATGAAGGATATTACTTTAATACTACAGTTATGAGCTGGGTAAAGAGGTGGGGTAAAATTATAATAACATCTGTCATCGATTTGATTTTTATGTATTAAAAATGTACCAAACACAAGTCAAGGTTTTCTCGATGGTTAAATATTGATTAATGGAAAAGTTTTTTTGTAATTTTGTAAATTTTTGATTAAGGCCATGGAAAATTTTTCCTAAAAAAAGTTTTGCCTTCAATTAATTCTGATTTTTTGCCTTTTTAATTTTGCGCCAATTATATAGATTTTTAAAATGATGCAGAAGAAAGTTTTAACTATGTTAAAGAAGATTTTATTACGCAAGTTAATTATATATCTCGTACAAGATTAAGGGTGTTAGATTTCAAAAAAATAAGTCTAATGTGAGTTTGAGAAATTTGGGAATAATAGAGAATATAAATCTAATTTAATTAATTGAAGCAGAATATCCAGAAGTGAAATAAACGCCAAGAGAAATAATAATTAGATTTAGTAATATAAAGTTTATTTCCTCCAAGGCTGTTTTGATTACAACTAAGGTAGTAGGTAGAGTGAAAGCCAGATGTAGTAATACATAGTTTGATTTCTCTATCTAATGGAATTAATACTTAGGTGTTAAATTGAAGGATAGGCAAATATAATAATATCCATTTCAATTCCATCAATTCTATTTTGGTTAACACTTAGGTGTTAGGTGGAGTAGTAACCAGATAAAATAATCGAAGCGTTATTCCTTCAATGATTCCAAATTTCGGTTTTACATAGATTGGTAGCTAAATAAGTAACATTTGAACTATGATTCCAAATTTGTACAATTAGTTGCTAGACACGGCAATTGGTTAATGGCGTAGGGTAACTTATGATTCTTGCAATGTTATTTTGATTGACACTTACGAGTAAGGTAAAGTGATAGGCAAATTTAATTATTTCGAGTTGGATTCCTTAAGTGGTGCTAGATGGAGGAATATTAAGTGTAACTCCTCGTATGATATTTTTAATATTGTATTTTATATATTAGACGTCAAAATTTCAATTCAATGCTTCACGTGCACTGTATTAGATCAAATAACCTGCAGTTTTCAATGGAAGAACCTTGTGAATTGAAAAGCTTTAAAAAATTCTTCTGTTGCAACATGGTAAAAATCGCAATTACTTGAACGTTAAAAAATGTAACGTTTTTCATATATTAATAAATTGAATCGACCCTTCCAAAAACAAACATTAAAGATCATAGGACTATCAAAAGCAATCGTAATAAAAATATCTCATCCAGTTTAACATTTTTGATGCCTAACAACATATTAATGTATAAAATCTGCATCAAGGTAAAAACTCTTATTATTAAGTGGTTATTCTAGAAAAAAGTAAACCGGGCATCCAAAAAACAAATAAAATATATTCGTCCTTTTTAAAGGATTTTCCATTTGAATAAATTTCTAAAACTGAAATTTTGTTCAAAAATAAAAATTTATTTTGGAAAAATAAAAAGAACCAAATTTATAAAACAATATGAAAAATTTTGAACAATATGAGAATTTAACACCCGAGAATTGAGATTTCGAAAAAAAAATCAGAAAAATGGTGGGAGATTTTGTAAAAAAAAAAAAAAGAAAAATTGAAGTTGAATAGATTTTATAAATGGAGTGGTTACTTTTGGGATTTAGGTGAACAGGAAAAAACATCAGTACTTAATTGAAAGTTATGAAAAAAATTTCATATTTTCCAGTTCGTTGCAGAACTGAATATAATAATGCGGTTATTTAGCTGGTCTTCAATCAATCAGGAATGAAATGTATAGTAGAGTATTTGTTTTCGTCCTTTTTTTTTGAATGGGAATTAAATTGAAAAAAAAATAAAAGAATTTTAAGGTAAAATTAGCCTTTCTTACCAACTCGATTGTAAATATAAACATACATTTTATAATTACATTTTCCCCGTGTTTCCTTTGGGGATTTTGCAAAAAAAAAGCACAAGCAATAGAAATGGTAGAGTAATAAATATTAATTCATATTTTTCTTCTGTAGTTTTAATTGGAATTTTTAAATTAATTTGTTCGTCATTTTTTTTTTGTATTTTGGTTTAAAATCTTGTTTTAATGCCCCCAAGAGCAATTAGATTGAACAAGTTAAACCAACAAAATGAAATGACAGGTTGTCATATAATTTCCAACAATATTTTACTGTTGAGCATCTACGGTATAGTTGGATACTCGATCTAATGGAGTTGTGAAGGTACACTAAAGTTAACATTACATTAATGATGTTCATAAGAAGACAAAATGTATTTAAAAAGTCTAAGGTATAGATCGGAACTTAATATAAGAAGATTTGATTAAGCTCTGGTGTACTTCAGTCCGCCTGCACTATTATCCAAAAATCATGAGAGCCTGGATTCTGAAATGTTTAAAACTCATATGTCCGTAATAAACGCTGTATGCAGATAATAGGCCTGGGTACTAAAAGTAGTTAATATATTGTCTAACGTCTGCATAATGCAAGATTTAAGGTTTGATTAAATTTGGGATGTGCAATTTTGTTAAAAGAATTTAAGTTTAATGTCGACGACTTTTTGCGAATTGTGTTTTTCTAGTGTCACAGGGTATCGTTTACCTTCTTAGGGTATAAAATTATAAAATTCATGTTTTTAACATCAATCTAAAGACTTCTGAAATTCGTTAAAGATTATTGGGCTTTTCAGAAGACTATTCTGTAAAATACTTCTAAGAATTTCTCAAAAGTTCTTGTAAAACCACTTGGTGTTAACTGTAACTGTAATAAGTAGAAACGTTTGGGTACCCTAAAGTTGATAAAGTCTACGCTATTGTATTCCTTCATCTAACTGCAGTTACATTTTTGATTTTTCCTTTTTGTTTTTTAGTTCTCAATTACCTGGACTATTTTTTTTTAACATTAATTTGTCACCATCGTCATCATATTCCCTCTACTCTGATTTTAGTTTTTTTTTTTCAATTCATTCAATCTTAAATAATTTCTGGATGAATAAATGTTATAATTGGAAACAAGTTAAAGTTATGGGAAATAGACACAAAGACGGAGAAACTTTAGAAGTTTGAAGCAAAAAAAACATAATAAGAAAACTAGAAAAAAAAGCATGTTATCGCGATGTTGCTAATAATCATGATGATGATTGTGAGAAGGATATGACTTCTAATGATAATGATGATAATATTGCAATCAAATTGATTATTTTATCTACTTCTTCTTGGTAACCTGAAGGTTATATTTAAAAAAAGAAACTTTCTTATCCCCGGATATTTTTTTCCCATCTTATTCTGCATTTCTTTCAACTAATTAAATGTAAAACTACTGTTTAGTATCAAGATTGTAACTTTGTTATTGTTGAGTAAAAATGGTTAAAGGTGATAAAAAGTTATTTAAATCTGAAATCAGTTACAGTTTTTTTTAAAGTAATGTAGTTTTTGTTGGCGATATGATAAAAGTCCCGGAGCGAGAAGTCCCTTGGGGACTGAAGGCTCGAAAAATTAAGCTAAGGTCCCTGATGGGAAATTAAAAAATGAATGAGGGGACAAAAGCTTTCGCTGGAACTTTTGACTTTATAAACTGAATTCAGTATTAGAACAATTAAATAACGCAAAAATTTATAAAAAAATATTATCATTAAAAAATAATAAATTTTATACTAAGTTCATATTAAAATTGGAGAATTTTCCCATTTTTCAAAAGTCAAATCTTGTACTTAAATCCTTTCTATTTCAAAATTTCGCATAAACGATTTATAAATAATCTGGGGAAAGGGACATCTTTGATTTAAATAAAGTTGATATAATTAGATTCCCAGTATTTCGCATAGTACGCATAGTCAGATGTTTCAAATTATAAATAGGAATTATTATCTCACTTTCCAGGAGACTTTTGGCTCACTGATGGGAGTTGGCTTATTTTTTGACACATAAATCGCCGCGGGACAGTTGACATTGGGAAATTTGTCATATTGGTGTTTTTCTTTGAATTTTTAAAGAAACTTGAGTAACTAATCATTAAAATAATACGAATGATAAATTATGTAAAAACGAGGAAGAGTGTAGTAAAGTAGACTGTGTCAACTCTGGGATAACCGTATGACCGAACTGTAAACATTATATCATCCGTTTAATTTCTTTTGGCAAAATTTCAAATATTCAGTTTTATTATGTATAAGGGAATGCTCGTGTGAAATATGAATTTGTATGGCAACTACTCGAATCTACTGTAGTAGGCAAACCAAATTTTGCAGAAACTTTGGCCATTACATTTAACTAATTTTGGCAAAATTTCAGACACCCAGCTTGGTGCAAAGTAATGCTCATATAAAATAAGAAGCTGTATGCCAGGTACTTGAACTAGTGAACAGGCTGGAAATTTTTCATTGAAATGGCTTGAAAGTTTCTTGATTTCAATAGCGATGACGATTATTGTATAAAAAAGCATTTGTGAAAATTTCCAGATCCAAGTCCTTTAATTTTTGAGCTATCGTGGGGACGGACTGACGGATATACATAGCTAAATCGATTTACTTTTCGATTCTGATCCAATCCACATCTTTGAGTCTATATTTACTCCCCCTCCTTCTCTGTATCACAAACATAATGACAAATTTAGAATACGCTTTTGACCTATAGTAATACGGATATAAAAAGTTAACGTTGAACTGCGAAATAATTGAAGAAGAATGAAAGAAAATTACTTAAAGCCTTTTAAAATTTAAATTAATGTTTTTTTTTTAAATTAATTAAAGTTAATTTTAATTAAGAAAGCTAAATATTTTACTTACTGCTGCACTTTCTATAAGTTAGACTTATGTTAAAATATTTAAAAAAAGTTAGTACCTAATGTTAAAGAAAAGTAAAATTTTATTTTTTAATTTAATATGTTTTTTTTATTTAAAAACTGATGAAAAGTTATTTTAATGCAGTTGATTAAGTATCTTTTTCAAGGAAATTTTTGTGAATATTTTCAATGCCGCTGGAAAAAGAAAACTTTTTTTTAATAAATTTTTATACTGAAGATTGTTATAAAAGTTAAAGGTTTGTTTTCGTTGTTTTAAAGATTCATTAATAGAAAATAAAAAGTTAGAAAATTTTTTTTATAACCTTCAAAAACAAATTCGTTACGCTTGATTATTTATTTGCTATGCTGAAGGAAGGGTTGTATTAGGTAATTGTTAAAGGAATTTTTGATGCAATTAAAGAAAGAGTTAAAAAAATATTTAAAGATTGTACTACATGTTATAGTAATTAAATCTTAGTATAGATTTTTACCTTTGTTATATTATTTTCATAAGAGATCATGAGTTCAACCCCAGAGCAGATCATATCTAATTCAATAATATAATTTATATAGTTAAATCATCGGCTGTACCAAGCAAAAACACAGTAACTAACAATATGATCAAATTCGAGTTAAGAGCAAAAATGGACTTACTATGTTGTTTCCTAACATTGTACATTGTCACTTTTACGATCTGAACCCTCAGTGAGTAAAAATGATGCTTCCAAAACACAGTAAGTGCATTGTTTACATCACGATTCCTAGTTCAAAACACAGTAATAAACAAATCCCAAATTAAAACACAGTAATTGCAATGAGTTACTGTGTTCTAATTTGGTGTTTGTACTTACTGTGTTTTAAAAGTGAAAAATAGTTCGGTTTTGTGTAATCACAAAACGGCTGTCCCAAGCAAGAACACAGTAACTAACAAAATTAAACTGTTTTTTTTTTTAATTCTCTTTTTTCAATGTTTACTTGCTTTTTGTACTATATTTTTAATGTAATAAATTGTACAGCGCAAAACAAAAACTGGGTGATTTTCTCTGCGCTGGTTAATATTGTAAACCAACCAAACGGTCCAGATGAAGTTCGCTTTAAATTCCTTAATAAAGGTCATACCCATATGAGTGCTCATGGAGTACATGGGAATATTGAAAAAAAAAATAGGCAGGAAGCGAAATATTTATGATTTCCAAGAGCTATGCGAGGCAATAGAAAGTTCACGTAAAAATTTACGAATTTTAAAATTGGAACAGTTTCATCAAGTCATGTAAACGGTCTTTAATGAAAAAGAAAAATATTGAAGATTGCTTGACAAACTTTAAATTTTGCAATTTGGTGGAAGTAAAATTTACAAAAGGATGCCGAACAATTGAATATAAAAACAATTTTGATGAAAATTTCAAGTTACTGGACTTTCTAAAGAAAAAAGAAAATATAAACAACGTTCCATGCTTAATCGAACACCGTGGTGTACAGAAAAAAAAGGAAACAATAATCAAAAAGCTTGTTTAATTTGGAATAATCTAAATGAGTCTGAAACATCAAAAGACTTAGTTACTTCTGACACCAATAACGTAGAAGAATAACAAATTACATAATATTTTGTACTAATTAATCTAAATTACATTTTTTATAATTAATTATTTTTTATAATTTCTTAGTAGATAAGACTGAATTATTTTTGTTAAGTTTTTATTTTCAGATGAATTATTTTTGTCTAGTTTTAATTTTTATTTTAATGAATTTTTTATATTCTAATAAAGTGTTTTATTGTTATAGTGATTTAAAAATTTTAATAATTTTTCTTTTATGATAATGTAAAAGGCAATACCTACTGTGTTTTTGTTTTGAGATTTAATTATTAAATTAATACTTGCTATACTTTAAAAACACAGTAAATTCAAATACTGTGTTTTTACCTGGTTTTCTTCGCTTAAATTTTCAATAATACCCATTTAAAACAAAAAAGCTTTTCGGAATTACCCAAAATTAAGAGTAATCGAATCGAAATGGTATTAAAAAGAAGCATACTCATTCAATTTATAAGAAAAAATTACATAGACCACAAAATTTTAAGAGATGTTGTGAGGCTTCAAAATTTAGCGTTTTGCTTAATTTCTCGAAAGTATACTTGAATCAATTACTGTGTTTTTGCTTGGGACAGCCTAGCTTATATCATTATAAAAACTATACATCTGCGGCTGCCCCACCTGAAGAGGAAAGGTTGAATCACTCACTTATTAAATTGTATGTGGTAGAGGATTGCACTTAAATAAATAAATTAATTAAATATATAAGAATTCATAAGAAATCTGTACTTCATACTATATTGTCCAAAGGTATTTTAATTTTAAGCCTTCCTGTAATAATCTGAATATTTATTATCTGAGCAGCTTCAATATTTATGTGCCCTTCTAGACGAGCTTTATGCTTTATGGTATATCTACTTATTTTATCTATAACTTTGAGAATTTGTAAATGAATGTCACTATTACATACATACCAGGGAGCACTTGTTATGTTACGCAGGACTTTATTCTGAAAGTTTTGTATTTTTTTAAAATGCGTTTTTTGTTACAACCCCAAAGTTGAATGCCATATAACCATATAGGTTTAATTACTTGGTTGTAAATCAACATTTTATTAGCATCCAACTATTTACATTTAAAAAATAATAGAATTCATCTGACAATACAAATTAAAAATTAAAATTTGATTAAATAAAATGTTGTCATATTTTGACCACCAATATTTTATAAAATAAGAATGCCATTTGTCACTTTTTTTGTGTTAACATACTTCACATTATATGTGTATTGTGGTATCCAGGTATCTGTTCAACACATATTCAATACCAAATAACAAATACGTCATATATTCTGAAGATATCTTAATGAATTATCTTTAAAATTTCGAGTTAACTATATTGTATAGATGCTTAGGTAGACTCTTATAAATGCTAATATCTATGATCTCTATTTCTAATATATTGCAAACCTTGAAGTTTCTTATAGATATGAATAAACATATTAAACACTATTAGTTCTTCAAATACATATTGATATGGAGATATCATAGATATTATTAAACGATTAACAAGACAGATTCTTTAAGTATAGGGTTTCTACTCTATATTACTCTATATTGCATGCTTTATTTCTAAATTTTTATTTCTTACCAGATTATGTTATTCTACATATTATTCTGAGCTGTATTATGTTAAGGTGTCCGCCCCTTTTCTAGTAGTCTATTTTAAACCATTCGTTTAAAATTTGTGGGTGGTGGGATTCTAATGCTTGTGACATATGTTTGATCATTCGTTGTATACATCGTTTTACTGTCGCATGTTTAAAACGATTTTACACATTACCAAAATATTTTTAGTTTTGAGGCTTTTAATAATATGTGAAAGCTTCTCCACATTGACTGTGGACATGCAAATGCTACTTGTTTCAATTTGATCATTGTTTTGGTATTAAAGTAAATATATATAGTTTAGCGTGCTTCGAAAGTTGTTCAAGATACTCAATTTGCATATGATTCCGGTTTTTTGTAATACTCATACATAGTTAAGCTTAAGAATTTCAAATTTGTATTAGCTCGCCTCCACAAAACTTAGACTTTAAGAAAATTTTGTTTGAACAAGAATGCGTGATTAAATGCATGAGTGAAATTTAGTGTAAATGTTTCAAGAAATTGAATAAATTATATTATTTATGTAAATTAATTAATTCAAATAAATAAATAATAAAATACTAACGTTTAAATTAATTAAAAATAGAATTTCCAGTAAAACATAATTTAATTACAATTAAATTATAGATACCAAAAATTATTTAAATTAAAATTCAATTCTTAATTATTTTCAATTTAAAATTAAATTATAATGTAAAATTTACCACCTTCTGTGTGGCATTTAATATTATTATTTTGTTGAATAAATTAATCAAATTTTAATAATCATATTTTCATTTAACATCTGTTCTAACTTCCAAAAACCGAAACAAAGAGAAATTTAATATTGTAAATTATTTTTGTAATTACATACTTATTTCATATACATATAAGTATATTATATTTTTCTGAAATTTTATAACATATATGTAAATTGGAAATTTAATATTCTAACTTTTTGTATTGTATAATTTGCAAAATTCTTATGAAATTCTTCATTAGCACAAAAAAAAACACAAAATGCAAAAAAAAAATTTAAATTGTTTAAGGCAAAATATTCATTTAAAATAAAATTTTCATTTCATTGTTGATAACATTATTACATACATATAACATTCAATGGTAATTAGAAAATGCTAAATGGAATAACGACTTACAGATTCATTATACAAAATGAATTACAATGGAAATCACAATTTAGCGTAAGTATATATATATTATATATAAATATAAATGTTGTTTGAAAATTATTACAAATTTGTTTTGTTTTTAATCCGGAGTTCTGACACATTTTTCATAAAAGAAATTGTGACTGAAAAACTTTTGTGTCCTTGATAAATTTTTCATTTACAAAATTATTTATTATTTCGCCAATATTCATTCATTTAACATTTTCCAATTATTTAGACTTTTACTGAAATTGTACAACATTATGGTAATGATTTAGGAAGATTTTAAAAAAATTACTTTTGACTTTAAGTGTTTGAGAGTGTTTTCCCAATGAATTTTACATTAAAATTGTATAGTATGTAGTTCTGAACAAAGATGTATATCCCGACTAGGAAATTAAAGAGCTAGCGAAAATTTATTTATATTTTTTTTTAAGAGCTAACTGTTCAACTGTTTCCAGAAAAGCTTTTTCACTTTTACTAGGATTCAAACCCGGGTCTTCGCATGAAAGGTCGGCACTCAACCACTGTGCCACCTAGACATATAATTGGAGAAGGTCTTTCATTTTTAAAATATCATAAGATTCAAAAAAGTAATTGATTAGAAGGAAAACGAGGGTACGGAGAGGGAGGTCTTAAATGATTGCAATTGTATACTGACATATAAGTTAAGTGTAATATTGAATGTAATATAAAATATTCAAAAAATTACCACTCTGGAAGTTTTTCAAAAATGCTAGATGAAATATAAATTTCTTTCAATTAGCGAATGCATTCAGAAATAATAAAAATCACACAAGAGCTTTTTTTGAAAATCAATTTGGAGTGTTTCGTTCACCCAACACTATTTAGCACATCTGTTAGTTATATTAGTGCTGGACTATCTAGGCAACTTCAAATAAATTTTGATCTAACAAATTCCTTTATATAAAAGGTTATAAACATTATCTGTGAGTTGTAATAAATATATCAAAAATTTGATTGAGCAGGATTTTATTAAAATTTTATTAAAATGATTTAAAACTGATTTTAAATATTTAATTGTGTAATTTAAATGTCTTCATTTATCATCGTTTCCTGTGGGACTATATATAATATAATATAGCAATATAATGAGAGGTGGTTTTTAATTGTACTTAATTAGCTTGTATTGACTGTTTTTTACGAGACTTTGGTAATGAAGCCCTTTAATAAATGCGGTTTATGCGAATATTTTTCAACCAAATCAGAAACAAAATCCTATTTACAATTAATATTTAAGCTTTTATTGTTTAACAAGGGAAAACCTTTTGATTCCAAAATTATAGAGATCGCAATATGTTTAAATGTTTTAAAAATTTTAATTTCGAAGCGAAATAGAGTTGGATTCAATATTATGGATTTAGGGTAATTCCTTTTTCCAGAGCATTTATGCATAGTCTTGATGATGTATCGATCCCTTTTGATGATACCACGATAAAAGATGTGAATCGATCCCACCTTGAAAATATTTGTTTGTTTTCAACCCCAAAATAACCCTTTATTTGACAGCAGGTTATAATCGATCAGCGAAATATTCGTAAGTATATGTAAATGTGAGGTATAATTCAATAAAATGCAGTAGCATGAAAAATTGTCATATTAAACTCTTTATCTGCCACAGTCATAAAATGGTACAGGCAAATAACACAGGGAAATTTCATTTTGATGTACAATTTTATTTCTAAAACAATACACTTTTTAAAATTGTTAAAACCATCAGTTAAACTAGGATCAAAAAAATTATTTTACGATTACTATACCTTTTTTTCAATCTCATTAAAAAATAGTAAAATTTTTAAAATTAAAAAAAAATGTCCGCCAAGTGCAAAAATTATTTTGAATCAAAGTGAAAATTTTCCAGTTACGAAAATAATGAACGAATTTTTTTTGTATTAAAATTCAACACTAACGTCACTAACATTTCTATTTGCAGTACAAAAACAGTATATTTGTATATATATTTGTATATATATTTGTATATATATATAAAATCACATTAGTAACATTAAATGCCTGTAAATTATTACATAAAGTTGCACTATATGTACATTACTTTGTATATGTACATGGCAGAAATTCATAGTTTTGTTGAAATTTAAAATTATTCAATTCTATCTAACATCAAAAGTAATTTTTTTAAAAAAAATCTTTTTTCACCTTTTTAAAATCAAAAACAAAAATTTTCATATTGTAAATTGTTTTTTTATTTTTTTTTTTGTTTTTATTTTTATTTTTCACCACACTTGAATGAATTCTTTGTTTAATATGCAACTAATAATATGTATGTTTCTATGGAATATGCATGAAGTTAAATATATATATATATATATATCATTGAATAAGATAAAATATTTTAGTTCCTTTGAAACTTTCTGAGGCTGAATACTACAACGCCAACGACAATGACGAACAATAACTAATATTTTTTACCTCAGAAATAGAAATTGTGTTATTGTTGTATTTGTGTACTTTCCATTTTCAATTTATAAGTGGTAAAATTGCATAGCGAACTATCGTATATGATCGTTTTTTTTTTTGCTAAGTGTACGATACATTTTTTTTTAATAGAATAAAATGGCAAATTCAACGTTCCAAATGCATATTTTAATTTTTTTAAAATGAAATAAAATAAAAAAATAAAAAGAAAATTTTCCTACTTACGTATGTGGATTCATATGAAACGTTTCTTCATTAACATGTTATCCACATTTTCTTTGATTTTCTTGCTTTTTTTTGTCAGTGATATTAAAGTTTTACTAATACAGGGTGATTTATTGTAAAATTTTCATTTACAATAAATAATATTAAATTAAACTGTATCTGATTGTTGTGTTCCAGATGTTTTTAAGTTTATTTTTTTTAAATTTAAATTTAAATTAACCCTTTGTCAGCCATTGTTTTAATTTTGATAGACATTTTTTTGAATTAGTATATTTTAATGATCGGTCAACATGTATTGAATTAAGGCTTCGTTTGGACTTAAGAACATATTTTTATGACCTTCCAGTTCAGCTTCAATAACCTATTAGCATATGCAATCTTAATTTTATTTTAGGTTCTAAGTTAATAACGGAACCTTCGATTTTTCCAAAATCTTGATGCAATTGTTAGTCGAATTGATTTGTTAAAAAATTTTCGCGAATCTCAAAATATGAGCCGATTTAACCTAAACTGCTTTATGAACTAAACTGCTAACCTAAACTGCTAAACTGATTTTAAAAATAATGAGTACAACCACCAACTTTTTCCTAGTAAATAATCCCACATAATTGCAAATAACTTACATACTTAATTTTATTGATTGAATATAATTAATTAAAAAACTTGAAGCACCCTATAAACAACTAGAAAATAATGAAAATATGTTTTTGAAATTTATATTTTTATTGTGAAATAAATTCTTAACTTAACAAGTCTTAACTGGTTTTTTTTTGCCTTTTTTTCAACGTGTAGTTTTATTATTATTCCTTTCACATGTATATATATATATATATATATACGCTATGAGATAGCGATTGCACTTTTCTTATTTTAACAGGTTGCATTTGATATCTTTTTGTTTTTGTTAAGGCAACTGGAATTTGCAAGATATGAAATTTTGTGGTTTTGCAGTAAAAAAAAAAAAATAGTAAAAACGAAAAAAAACAATTATAAAAGTTTCAAACAAAACACATCTTTTTAATTTTAATTTTTGTAAAATACCGTTACACGTCAACCTTTACACACACATACATACATTTGAAAACAAAAAATTTTCATTGAAAATATATGAACACATAGATAAGTATAAATTAATGTAACGGTACTTAAATAATGGCATATGGTTTGCTGATTACTGACATTGCATATTTATAGGAGTAATATATAAAATGTACAATTGCATAACTATGTGAATACAATCAGATATCAATATAATGGTTTTCTTGTTACTATGGTATATTTTTGTTTATTTTCTGGTTACTTTTCTTTTATATTTTTGTGGTTATATGGTAGTGGTAATGGAAAAAAAAAGTGAAGGTGACGTTGAAAAGTTTTTGTACAGGTAAAAGTTGAAATTTGAAACACAAAAGTTTTTAATGTTATAATTTTTAGTTTTGGCTTCTCTTGCGTTTTCTACTTTGTTTGGTTTGTTTAGTTCTGATTTACCAAAAAAAAAAGAAAGACCTTCCAAGTTAATAGAGATTTTTTTTTTCCAGTTTTTGATTTCTGTTTCTGGTAGAAAATGGAAACCTGAAACGAAATACGTAAGTAATGAAAAAACCAAGGTTTATTAAAATACACATTTCAACAACAACATACACTGTTTGATACTGAGTTTAGGGTAAAAATATATGTTAAAATAAAATGATAATATTAAAATATATTTGATTTAACAGTGTATTATTAATTATGAATAATAATGAAATTCATATATTAAAATATTGGCCCAAAGCAATCAAGGAAACTTATTAACATGTGTCGAAACATGCTGTTAGAGCTTTAATGTTCATGCCTAACTTTAAAAATTTATAACTGTTAATAAGTTCTAAAATTCTTAACTGTTTAAAAAAGGAAATTTTTAATTTTAAAGTTTTGATAGCCCTTGAATAGGGTAGGCGTTTCTCTGAGGAAACTTATGTTGATTCTCAAGTATATAACCCTTATCCCCACCCCTAAAATTTTCATTTTCAATGAATTAAATTATGACTTACACCAAAATTTGGATCTTCTCTTAACATTTTATTTAAAAAACGAGGAAGAGTGTAGTAGAGTAGAATGTGTCAACTCTGGTATACCCGTATGACCGTTATATAAACATTATATCATTTTTATTAAAACATTAATTACTTTTGGCAAAATTTCAAACATACCAGCTTTATTAGGTGTAGTATAATGCTCATATAAAAGAAGGAGTTGTATGGCAGCTACTCGATACCTCTGCAGCAGACCAACCAAATTTTGCAGTAACTTTGGCCATTACACTAAACTATTTTTGACAAAATTTCAGACACCCAACTTCAATAGGTGTAGAGTAATGCTCATATAAAATAAGAAGTTGTATGGCAGCTACCCGAACCCATGGACCAAAATGGCTGGATTCTGGACGAATTTGCGAAAATTTTAATATCCTAGCTTCTTTAGTTTTTAAGTTATCGTAATTACGGACGGACAGATGGACGGACAGATGGACGGACGGACGGACGGACATACATAGCTAAATCGATTTATTTTTCGATTTTGATCCGATCCATACACTTGAGTCTATATCTACCCCTCCTCCTTCTCTGCGTCACAAACGTAATGGCAAATTTATTATACTACATAACAGTAAATTAAAGTACTGTATGGCAACACTATATGTTTGATTTATAAGCTATATTAGCTATATAAATCTTATAAATATAGCTGTCTGTTACCGTTTTCAGATTAAAAATATATACCTTACAGAACTCGTGTTGTATGAGTATAAATATAGGGCATTGTTGGAATTTGGGAACTAGCTCTGAAAGGGGTCGGGCTTTTAGAGAAAGTTGTTTTATTAAAACAATTTATATTTTTAAAATCTATTCGTAGTTAAAATTTTGATACTTTATTTTAAATGTTGTAAAAGTTTTGTCCACACAAGAGCTGCCGAACCCCGGATCAAACGGACAGACGGACAGACAGAGTCAAACTATATGGGGAACATTTTTACAAAATATTTTTTTTAAAATATTCTAAAAACAATAATGAAAACATATTTTGTCATTTACTATTAGGTACATATCCCAAACCTAACTGTATATACATGACAGTAGTGTTTAGTTTCTTTATTTTGTATTTTTGTTGTGGTTTTTATATTGCATTTTTTTTCTTACAAAGTTTTTTCCTCATTTTAATTTTTATGTTTTGTTTTTTTTTTTTGTTTTCTCTGGTAATTTTATGATAAAAATCTTTTTTGAAGAGATTTAAGTAGTTGCTACTGTAAACTCCTCTTCTCATCTTTCAGAGTGAGTGCTGTGCACTGCAATGAAAATATGTTAAAAATGTCAAGACAATAAAAATTTTTTTCTGGAGTATTTTTCTTATCAGGCTCATATTCATATTATATACATATATATATGATGAAGTAAAGTATGTATGTATTTACATATACTTGCTTGCATCAGGTGATAAAAGGTGGTGAACAAAATATGTTGCAAAACCTTAAAAATTTTTTAAAAGAAAGAGATAGAAATATGTGTAGTAGTGTTTTAATATTATATTGTAAGAGACAGTGCATGAAAATGAAATAAAGTGAATGGCAAAGGAAATTTGTGAATTGTGTAATGGAGTGAAAGTACAGTTTTTAAGATGATGTTGATAGTTTTTATGTATATTATGTACTTAGATTATTTGAAAATTAAATATTTTGGTGATTGAGTATGAAGTGAATTGATAAAGTGCAGTAATGAAACACTGGCAAAATTGTCGTTGATTAGCTTCTTTTTTTGGGGGGATGTGTGAATGTGTGTATGAGTGTATGTGTACAAAAAGGAAACTTAATATAAAAATAAAGATATTCTTAAATATTTAAATCATGATTATAATTTCATTATACTTACTAAAGTATGTATTTAAGTAGGTATATATATATATTTAAGAAAAGGTATTTTTTATTGCTTTCGGTTTTTTTTAAAAGATACGGAAATATTTTTGTACATTGGAATTTATTGGTGAGTGTTCATTAAATGATATGGTAATTTTTTTTGTGAGTTAAAATTAATTAACATAATTGTCAAGTTTATTACAAGTTTTTAATTATAATGTACATATAATATAAAATGAATTTAACTTGTGGTCATTGGAATAAAATATATTAATATTAATACATTAAATAGTACATACTTAATTATTAATATTTATTATTATAATTATTATTATAGTTTAAACGCAGTTGGAGATATTCAGCTTTATTTTACTAAAAGTTGTTTTATTCTTTGGTCACACACTTCAATATCAACTACTTTGTAAGCTACAAGTAGCAGTGGCAGTGCAGCAGAAAAGTACATTATGCTTATTTGATAATATTATAGGGCTTAAGTGTAATCTGCGAAAAGGAGTGCCACATGAGTTTAAAAAGTTTTTAATTTAAAGGAAAATAATTGTAAAAAAGAAAAGGTTATTCTAAAACAAGTAACAAATTTCATTGCCGATTATATGCAGGATGCCTCCAACTTAAATATCCGTTATCCGTATTCAGTTAATCGTGCAGTTAAAACAGACATACAGAGTTACAAAATCGAGAGCATTTGATTTTTCCAGAATATATATGTTTATATGATTTACGAAGGCTAGTTTTAAAAAAATAATTTGCCTTTGTATTTTCGATTTTTTTTTCCCAGTGGAAGCTTTGTTTTTGGAAGACGGTTTTTACAATTATTTTCAAGAGATATGAGACCTTAAAGATTCATTAGAAACTTTTCATATAAAAATCTTTAAATTTTAAACGGTTTGCTATAGCAAGATAAAAAAGGTTCTCGGCTCTAATTTTTTTGCACTAATGATCAGCGGTATACCTAACAGTTACGAAGTAAGGGTGCGTTTAAGTTGGAGTTGCGATAGGTGATAAAATCGTCGATAAGAGCATAGCATGGAAAACTTATACATGATTTGAATAGAAGTGTTTATATTTGAGCAACGCTATGCTGTTAACGACGCTCTTATCACTTATTTCAGCTTCAACATAAACCTTTATTAAGATTTAAAATGGTTTAAAACATTTTTCATTTCAAAATAATGCTTCCAACTCAAATTTCTTTTCAAGTCCTATAATTAGTCCCCAATAACTTTTCTTTATTTCGAAAGGTTCTTTAAATATGAAGAGTAAAAAATAGTGTAGATAACGGTGTAGAGCAATGAAGTATCATTGCACTTAAGAAATTCTTAAGTACCATCAATTCAATTACTTTCCAAGAATTCATCCATTTTACATGTAATTTGATTCATAAAGTCGAAAATTTTATAAATGAAGTATTAAATGAATATTAGTAAATGTTGTATTAATTTCATTTAATTTTGAATCAAACTTGTTATTTATTTGTTTAATATTCCATATTTTGCCACGGCTATAACCTAAATTATAACTTGTAATAAACTCTTAAAATTTTTTAAAAAATTTATAATTAAGGAAATATAATCTCTAATATTATAATATGTTACTTACAATACTAATATTTTACTCCTGAAAATGCAAAATTATAATTATATTATAAATATGGAAATACTCATGAATCTTGTTTCGAACATTTTGTTTTATTAAAACATCCGGGAAACTTTTGATAAGATCAAACTTTTTAAGAGTTTAATTGTTTTATTTTGTAGTGGTTGAAAGAATCTTCAAGAAAAAAATGCAAAAACTTCAGATATTTTCCAGCATGTTATTTTGCAAAATAAAACCAGTTTTTGGCAAATTATAATGGCTTGTAATTTGTGAGTGGGTGCTTCAAGAAAATATAACATTATTTATGAGTAAAATAAAGTATATTAATTCATTTCGAATATTTTTTAGAGAATTAAAATATGGAAAAAGTGTGACCTTGAGCAGTTCAACTTGTGAATTAATATTGTACTGACCTTGTAATAATATTGTAATTTTTACATTAAATTGAACATAGGCTAAAGATCTCTGCCTCCACTCTAGTATTTAAATATAGAATGTTTTTAAATAATGAAGAATATTAGAGAAAGATTTTATTTTATAAGAATTTTAGGTATTTTCTTATGTAGGTGCAAAGTGTAATCAGAGTACAAGTATTTCTATAAACTAATCTTGGATAACAATTATATGATAAAGTTAATATAAGGGGGACGTATTAGAATTCCGAAATTACAGAATCCCAAAATAACACAAGCCCAAAATTACAAAATTTTAAAATTACAAAATCCCAAACACAAGGTCCTATAATTTGAGATTTTTGAAAATTGATTTTCTGATTAAATACTTTTGTAGGAAAGCCTGTAAGCATTGACATACTATTAATATTGATTTTTGAGTTGTGTTCAAAATAAATAATGCCTTCTAGAATATTTTTATAAATATATAAATATACAAGATCTTAAATTAGAAGGGGTTTTAAAATTGGGTTTGAAATCAGAGTTATATGCCTTTTACAAAATACTTATGTATACATATGTATATGCGACATTTTAAATTAGTAGGGATGCTTGCAAAATCGGGAACAAATGATTTTTCCAGATTTTAGAAATTCGTACCCAATTCGAATAAGGTTTAGGAATTTCGAATTTTGTAAATTAAGATTTTGTAAAAGATATTTTGTAATCCGATATTTTGTGTTTTGGGATTTTGTGATTGGCATTTTATAATTTGAAATTACGCATCCAGCCATAATTTAATCACACCTACAATCAGTTGTAGATAGTTAAAACAATGAAAAAGAACGTTCTTGAGAAACTTTCAAGTTTTATTTTTATAATAAACTATACTTTTGTTGAGATAAAACTTAATCAATATGTAGGTACTCATTCAACCGCATTCATTTTAATTTTCTCCTCTAGTAAATTTCTAGAAATATATTTTTTTACAAATTAAATTGGTTCAAGAAATTATTTAAATTCTTTGAGAAAATTAAAATAAAAGTGAAAATTTAAATTTTCTTTTTTAGTCTCAAAATTCTTAGAAAAATTAAATTTTCTAGTAGAATTAAATTTCTATAAAATTTTAAATTAAAATTAAATTTTTTTAAATGCATTTTTAAAATTTAAATAATATAATTAGTTATTAAATTAATTAATATATTTATTAGTGAATGACTTGAATTAAATTAATTATTTAACCTTTAAAATTGGTTGCGTTTTTTTATGCCATTAAAAAAACAAAAAATTAATTGGATTTTATTGAGTACTTCGTTTAATACCATTTTAGTTATTTAATTATGTAATTAATGTATATTTTGTAAATATATATTAATATAAGGAGAATGATATTTAACTTAGTTAGAGTTGCTTGAAATACAAATTTTTAGTTTATGATTGTCAAATTAGTCGAGATCTGAATTTAGATCTTCGTTTAGGTTTTCTAAAATGCTATGTATGGTCGGTTCTTTTATATGGAGTAGAGACTTGGACCTTGACAACCATAGCCATACGAATACACTTGAAGCCTGTGAAATGTGGCTCTATTGAAGAATAATTTTCATGGGTAGATCGTGTCACAAATATTGAAGTTCATCAATAACTGGACAGGTATATCAATTATTGGTAATTTGGTACACACAGCAATGGATCGAAATTTATACAGAAGCATTTTATCCAGATTTTAACTCAACTTTCAGGACATATGACCATTAACATCCAGTACCTAGTGGATAGGCATCGAAAAGAGAGAGAGTTTATGATTGAAACTATATAATAATATGGTAGAGAAGATTTTATTTAAATTTTTATTGATTTTTAGAGATGATTTCATAAAGGTTTCAAATTGGGAAAGTGTTATTAAATAACAAAATTTTTGCAAAATAAACCTAAGAATTTAGATAAATTTATAAAATTTCGAAAAATGTTGTAGGGGGAAATGGTAAAGTGGTATTTGATCAACAATTTTCCACATTTATTCTTTTCGTAAATCTATTATAAAGAATGCTCACCCTTTCATTATTCGCTTCTTTAAAAAAACTGACAAGGTTATTCTAAATTACACAAAGTACTAATTTTATCCTAAAAATACACAACCGATTCGAATCCACCATGAATGGGCAGTCAGTTAGATTCATATTAGATTATTTTGTATATTTGATATTATGTTTATTAATAAAGTTAAAAAAAAATTACATATGTACTTAATAAAATTTAATTTCCATTCAACTTTATAATATTAGCTTTAAAAGCTTAACATAAATTTCAATGACCGCATTAAATTTTATTAAATAAAATATTTAAATAAAAAACAAACATAATATAATAAATAGCATTATGTAGAGCACTTAATAGGATTATTCCCAAGAAAAAATCGTAATATTACGATTACAGTTACAAAAATTAAATCGGTAATCCCTTATTTTTTTATTTTAATTATCATATAATGTTATTTTTATAGATTTTATTTTATTTATATAATAGAATATTTTAATATATTAATTAATGTTATATACATCCAACTTGGAAGATGTCTCATTTTTAATATAAGTTGCGCCAAAAAGTATGCATATCCTTTTATATTTAGTATTCACGTGTAGTAGAATATAAAAATTACAGTTATAGACAATTTTGTATTTGGAATTGGCGGAGATGTTAAAGTAAAAGAGACTAACTAAAGTTTAACCCAAGTATAGACTAAAAAATAAACACAAGCCAGTTTAAAATTACTTTAATCGAAAATCGAAATTGTATTTTGAACTCGAAATTCGAATTTAACAAGGACAATGACAACCTGCTAATCTACTTCACATAATACTAATCAAAGTTTTAATAAAAAAAATCTAAAACCAACCAATTGGTACACCTTGTATTACAAAGTACTGTTGTGTATTATATATTGTATCTATAGGGATACATATATACAGGTATTTTATCCATTATAATGTATCCTGGGAATTAAATTTTTTTTTTTTATCTTATTACTTGATTTCATAATAAATTTATTAAATATACAACATTGTTGTTGTATTTTATATTATTTAATTAAATTTTTTTTTTTATAATTTAATTACATTTATAATAAAATTAATCAATAAAATTACAAGTAAGATTTAATTAATTCAATAATATTAAAGAGTCATAAATAAAATAAATTCTGATTTTATTCTCTTATAAAATCACGTTTTATATGTTTTTGTTTTTTTATTTTAAATTTTTAAAAGTTCCTCTTATAATACATGTGTTTTATAAATGTTACATATACTTAATATTGTGTAAAGTAGGTGTAGGCTTTAAGTGTTTTCAATCTTGTAAATTATTTAATTAAAAAAAATAACAAATTAATTATTTATAGTAGTTGGAACAACAATAAAGCAATATTGTTATCGCTTTGACTTTTTCGTGAAAATGAGAATGACAATTAGTTTTTATTAATTACCAAAGATATAGAATGTATGTATAAGATTTTAAGATGAATCAGATAAAACATAAATTCCAGAAGCATATAAACATGTAAAATGAAATATGAAATAATTTACAATATCTAAAACCCACATAACGAATTTTAACGAGGGTCCAACTATCGTGTTATACCGTTTAGAATGAAGACGGGAGGCGTTATGTTTACTTTCAGATCACAGGGGAGACTTGTTTTTTATTTGATTTGATCTTTGAATTTGGTAAAGTTCTACGAGAATAATATTTAAGTCTCCAAAATGTGTTTTCCAGAGTGCGTTTTTTTTTATTCCTTTTCTACTCCTTTAAGGAGTATAGGGCATTCACCAAGTTTATTTTAAACTTGGCTTCAGTTTCTTTTTAATCATAATATTCACTAAGCCGTTGATTACTCGCGGCTGTAGCTATTGTATAAGGTTATGTAATATGAATGCGCAAATGTTAACTTTGTGCGCCATCTATTATCTTACACAAGAATTATTTATATATTTTTATTAAATCTTATTTACGATATAAACTATTACGATATAATTATATAATTTTACGATATTTTTTATTAGATATGATCTGACCGGGGTTTGAACCCGAGACCTTCCGCATGAAGGGCGGCGTCTTTACCACTACGCCATTGGTCAGATTAGAGTGCGTTACTTTGCATATAATATGTTGAACCGTTCAATAATAAATAAAATAATTTTTACTAAATAACGGTTCAAAAAATTGAAATTTTTGCAAAGTAACACACTCTGTCTACACATTTTGGAGACTTAAATATTGTTCTCATACAGCTTTAGCAAGTTCAAAGATCGAATTATCAAATAACGGTATTCATATTATATACTTAAAAAAAACAATGTGCATATTGTGTAAAAGTGCACGAATAGCATGCAAGAAGTTCATATTAATCTACAAAACGATTTTGTAGAGTTGTAGAGTTATTAAGTAAACACAAACTCTTATCTTTTTAAAGGTGTGGAGAATTTATAGAAATGATTAAAACAACGTCTTTGGTATAATCAATATAAAGTTTTCCAGTGTTATTTTAAAAAAAGTTTACACACACGGAGACACACGGGCAGTACGAAGATTTTCATCTAAACTCTACACTTTTTGTCTCCCTAATGTAGGTTTAGTTAATAAAAATCAAAAATATATTTTAACAGAATGTAATTGTTTAAAAATAAAAGTTTTCAAATGATTTCTCAAAATTTCGAGGCAGACCTTTTTGTTTTTTCGATTACAATACTTTAATTCAACTTCGCCCCCAATATTGAAAAATACGAACAGATAAAAAATTATAAAACTGATTTGTATAAATTGTTTAAGACAGATTTAATTAAAAAAAAACAATTTATAAATAACGATACGAAAAGATATTTAAAAATTAAAATAAAATCGATTTTCAATTGGGAATTTAAGATACTTTGATGATAGTTTCAACTAGTTACTCTTTATCGTTTTGAAGATTAATTCCCATTTCACCCTCACTGAAAAACTTTTTAAATTTTATTTTTTGAATTATTTTTAATGTTAGAAGAGTTTATAAATTTTTTAAAGTAGAATCACTCGAAACACTTGGTACAAAACAAAAAGTTCAATATTTCTTATCTGTGTTGATTTTCAACGAATGTAGACTCGAGTTTAAATTTATTAAATAGTTAAAGAATTGTTAAACAATTCCTAACAAGCATATTTTGAATTGATAGAAATTTAAAAAAAATCGAAATCACACCATGGTTGAATTGAGGACTCATTTAATGATTACTTACTGTACCTTGAAGCTTTTTACGAATTAATAAGAATGCAAGTTAATTGAAAAGTAGAAGGCAACTTCACCCATTTAACTAGGAATTATAATAATAACAATTTTTACTTCCTGCCAATAATTCACAGATATAATAATTTCAGAATAGTAAGAATACAGACTAATACTCGAAGCTTACCATAAAAACTTGGCTTTATAAGCGTATTTAAGTACCAAAAAATCTCGGGTGCGAATCTGGAATCTTCTGGGCGGATGTAGGTTAAGATTTTAACCCTGAACAACATGGAGAAGAACTGTGCTGGATGAATTAAATAGACACGAAATATTCTGAAACGAAATAGTAGAAAAAGCTATGAATGGAAATGAAAGAAGACTCCAAAGTAGAATAATAAGAACAAAAAAAGTTTAACTTAAGATATTTTTGTTTTAATTGAAGACATTTCAATTTTAGTAAAACAAAGTTTTTATTTCGTAATTTATTATACTGCTTTGGGATTGACTTGATAACAACTGTTGCAATTTGCAGTAAAATAACTTTCACAACAAAAATATTCATAAAAATTTTAAAGAGCAGAAAACTTTATCTATTAACTCCTTAAACTATTAAGGATAACTTAATATTGTAACAAATTGCAAATATTTCTGATCAATTCTTCCGCTTTAAATCTAATAAATTTCAAAAAAAATTCTGAAAAAATACCCCCTAATTTTTCCCTATTACTTATTAAATTAACCTTGAGATTTCGGAAGATGTCCTAGTTTTTCCCTAATAATAAATTTTATCTGCAACAGCATTTCATTAAATTTATGCATCTCTGAAAAACTTATATATTAATTTGTCACAGTAGATCAATAATTTAATTTGATTTTTTAATGATTGTTTTTTAAAACATGTCCTCCGGATTTTTATATAAAATTTATCAAGATTGTTTAAACTCTTTAAAAGTTGATGTTTTTTTTTAAATCTTGTTTACTAGAATTTAATTTATAAATGAAATTAATGTTATTTTTTTAACCCTTTAATATTGTTACATACATACATAATATTTTTTTTTTTAAATTTATCCCCTTTCAATTGAATCAACTTATCATTCAATGTCATATTTTTGTTTTTTTACAGTTACTTATCTATTATTCATAAAAATATTTTATAAATCCTCTCATGGCACTAAAATCAATAGAGAGTTGTTCAGTTATAAAGTTGTTACTGAATAAAATAACGGTGTTTTGCTTTGTATATATATCTTTTAATATAATTTCATTTGGTATAGTAAATATATTATATATTATGTATGTGTTTGTTCATTGATCCGGATTTACAGTCACGAATAACAGTGCACTATGTAATATTGCAGTGTTCCTTTATTTTAAATCCCTGAAATGTTATTTAAAAAAAAAAAAAAAAAAAAATAACGGTACAAAATAAACATGAATGCAACCAGAAACTGAATTGCAAAAAATTTAATACTTAAAAGTGATACTGATACCTGCAAAAACTAAAAAGAAGATTTAATATTTGAAGGTTGATGGTTGAAAACAAACAGTACATTCGATAATATTAACTGAAGTCTGAAGTAAAGGAATTAAAAATTTTTACAGGTTTTTTTTTTTTTCTTTTTTTGATGCAATCAGGGAAATTTTAAGGTTCTAATAAGACATAAGTAATTAAAAAAACCAAGGGTTTTTAAAAAAGTACATTTTCAAAATTATATAGTATTTTTTATTTTGGGAAATTAATAATACTGGTCCCTGATTTATAAAAATGAGAAATTTTTAAGAAGGGCTATTCAATTGGTAAGGTTCCCAAATTTTTACTGAACTAAATTATGATGTTTCTGGATCTAGCCCCACTTCCCTCCTTCAAATATTTTGATGTTTTTGGAACTATATTGTGACTTCTTCAAAAATATCGACTTTTTCTTAAAATTTTGTTGTCTAAGCAAAAATGTTTGAAACCAAGAGACATTGTCTTCAATTTTAAGGACCCCGTCTAAATTTAAGGAAAACTTATATCATATATTAAAATAAAATGTAGGAGCTTTAAATTTTGTATATTACTAGAAAAATATTTGGACAGGTTCTTGAGATTTGCAAAATTTCAATTTTTGGCCGCTTGTAGCTTCTAAATAGGGGGATCACAAAAAATATTGTTAATCCTACTAATATCTCCCAAAACTTTAATTCTCTAGCTTGAGACGGTCAGAAGATAAGCATCCCTAAAAATTTAGCAAAAATTGAGTTTTGCATAACGGTAAATTTTGGTACCGTTTGGCAACCCTATACATTAGTCTTCCAAAAATTTATAAACCTTATAAAACCAGCCATGTTTTACCGTTTTCATATTGAAAATATTTATCAAAGAACTCTTGTTATAACAATTTAAATATAGGGCTTTTTCCGACTTTTCAGGTCTGTAGCTCCGTAATGAGTGGGGATATGGAAAAAAATTCTTCCATGAAACTATTTTGTTTGCCTACCTCTAGCTTTATATCTACCCGGAGTTAAAATCTATTTTCTGTTTTTCAAACGGTATAAAAGTTTTTGTAAACATACGGATGGATGAACGAACCAGTAGAGTGTCAAATAAGCAAATTTTTTTTAAAATTTTTTGAAAATGTGCTAAAAATAGCGAAAGTGGTCACTGGAGATGTAATGAAAAGTGAACAACATTTATATTTTATTACAAAATGAAGAAATTTTTAATTGAAGTTTTATTTTTCGAAGTAAAATTAATGTTTTTAGAATTAGGATTGAAGTGTTTTGGAAAAATATTATATTGAAAAAAATTAGTACCTTTGTTGAAAATAAGCCATTTGAAATTTGTTTTAGATTCGTGGAAATTTTGAGTTTTTGTTTAAAAAAAATTAATACAAAAAATTTAATCTTCGATTGCTTGTATAATAACGCCCCGTGTTTTAATTCTCTTATATTTACTATATTCTGGAGAGGTCTTAGAGTTAGAATTCAAATCCGGGATAGATTTTCCCCCTTTCCAGAATTTTGAGTTCAACATTGAAATCACTTTTAATTCATAATCTCATCTTCAATACAATTGTAAAATTCTTCAAAATTTAAAACCTATAATATATAATAAATATAAGAAATAATTATAATAAGTATAAGAAATAAGACTCTAGGGTGTTATTTATCATTTAATGTGTAATTAAAATAATTTTTGAGAATTAAATTCTCCCCAATTTAATAATCGAAAACCATCCCCGGGGTTTCATGTCTCAAAAAGTTTAAAGTTAAATTGGAAGAGAAATAGCATCCCAGGTATTATTTTTAATTCAATGTGAAATAGCGTCCTACAGTTTTGTTTCTATTTACCAATGAGAAATAACATCCCGGACCTTATTTCGCAGTAACTTTTTTCATGGCGTCTATATAATCACATGAGAACGTCTAAAATTTCTATTGATGCAATTTTATTGTATTCTAGAATTTTTAGATTTTAGCAACAATTGAATGATGATTGATTTATACTTGTGTATCAGTGATTTTTAAGTATTGTTCATTTGTTGTGGTGATATAACTTATAGAGTTGAAAAATATATTTGAAGTATGATATATTTAAAATATTTTCTCTTTTTGATTATTATTACGATAATCTGTTTCTAATGTCACAACAAATCATTTAAATAGTTTGACCAAACAGTTTTGAGGAATCGCTTTTAAAACAGATTAACTTTATTTAAAACATGTCACACCTATTAAATCTTCTCAAGTAATAGCTAACATGTTTTTTTGTTTCTCTTCTAATTCATTGAAGTACAACTTTGATAAAACTACATAATTTTTAAATAATATAAAAAGATTTACTCGTTAGTTTCAACTTATTTAAATTTCTATTCGAGTCTAATATATAATGAAAAAATTTGTTTGTATGTTTGTCCTGGAATCTTTTGAAAACCACTGGTCCGTTGCCACTAAATTTTACAGGAATAATTCTGGAAGCCCAAGGGATGAGATAGGAAATGGCAAGTTTCAATAAGTTAATAGTTTCCAACTACAGAACCGTTTAAAGCTTTTTTGTTTCAAATTTATATTGAGTTCGGTTAACCCGTTCGGGCACGAGTACGTTATGAAGTTTCTTCAAAATTTCTGATGTCGGACAGAAACGGTTTGACTGATTGACTTGAAATTTTGCATTAAGGTTCCTCTTAGCTAACGGAATTTCATGTAAAAAGTTAGTTGA
Organism: Dolichopus griseipennis; assembly: GCA_963082915.1. NCBI lineage: Eukaryota > Metazoa > Arthropoda > Insecta > Diptera > Dolichopodidae > Dolichopus > Dolichopus griseipennis. The sequence continues at coordinate 300,801 of CAUJBZ010000457.1, read as the reverse complement.
AATATATAGACCCATTTAAGCCCAGCAGACTTCCAAAAAAATTTTAGTTTAAGATTTGTGTCCAATTTTACAGGGTGAATGTGCAGTGATAAAGAGAGACTGAAACAAATTTTTGCTTATTTTGATTAACGTCTTTGGGTACGACGATACCGTAAAACTCTCAGTCAAATTTTTTTTTAGCTTAAACGGTTAAATAAATTTTATTGAAAATTTTACATTAGTATAGATTTTTATAACAAAAGCTCACATGGTTAATTTGATTTTGACCTGTGTTCCAGTATTGCCACAAAAATTAAAAGAAATACTTGAATGTTTGGTGTTACCGGAAGTTAACCTTTATTCTAAAGGCTCACTCAATTAATAAGACTAATTTTTATGCTACAATATTTATGTGGGAAAGTTAATTATTATCGAATCTTATGATATTGTCTTAAATATCAATCGGAACTTTATTCAAATACATTCCTATTAAACCTTCGCACGTAATGTTAGCTAACAGTTTGAGTAATACAGCTTTAATAAAGCTAACTTTATAATCTGAATATAATGGTTTTAAAACATGAGTTCACTTTTTCATCTAACTTTTACCTTTAGACTCAAGATATATTATCTTACCTTCCAGTTTTGCCAGTATGATTTGCCCGTCTCTTGATGAAAATGTCTCTTTATCTTATTAGTTCTCACAAAATCTATATCAAAAACTCCACCAAACTGTCTGTGTTTTGAAGAGCCATTTCACTTTTAATATAATAAAAGATTATAAGAATTAAATTCAAAATAGTTCTATAAATTTTTAAAGAAATTGTATTCATCAAATCCCATTAGATTTAATAAAAAAATAATAGTAAAAATTTAAAAAATCTTCTCTTAGAATAAATGTCTTTAAATCTGCATGCTAATTTGCATTAAACAATCGCTTTCTCTTTTAAGAAGCAGAAAATCTGAATTAAACTTAAAAATTTAAATAAACTTTTGAATTATCTTAGAAAAAAAAAATGTCTTATGAATATCTTAAATATAATTTGTCTTAATTATGCAATCATTTTGCATCTCTTTCTCTCATTACTTTTAATTCACTATACAACTCTACTTTACAAATATAATTTGGACGAACCCTTGGAGGAATAAGAAACGGTTTCTAATAAAAAAACAACAAATAAAAATAACTTTTGATGACTCTCTGCTTGTTTATGAACGATTTTCTAATATTCTTGTACTCATTTCCGCATTATGAGCGCAATGAAAAAATATTCTTAAGAAATACACTTATCAGCGAAGTATTTACTTTATTTGTTCCGCAGTCTGTTATTGGGCTTTCTTACAACAGCGAGTGATTAAAAGTTTAGAAATCTGTTAATCTAAAGGTTGTAAAAATAAAATGGCTTCAAAAATTTATATTTCTTTTGTTAATTATCGCTCCATTCCGGCTTAACTAGTGTATCAAGAATTCCTCGCAGCTGATCTGAAAACGTCATAAAAGTAATCAAATTTTTTACGACTTGTTAACCGATTTGGATGTAACTTGTACTATTCTCGGTTAATATAGTTCAATAGGTTCAATATGTACCGGGTCATAAGTTCCTTAGGAAGTAATGGAGCATTGCTATGAGTCATAAGTCCCACTTAGTGAGTCATAAGTCCTAGGAGTTATGGCCCTGCCCCAGCTGAATAAGTAGAACTGAGCTTGAAGCTTATGCTTAATCCGGTTGCTTTTAATGCAATCGTATTCGCAAGACCTGACGTTTTCACAAATCGGTAAGTAACCAAAAAATAATATCAGCTTTAATTGTTAATTCAGCCCCTTATCTTCCTCATAGTTGAAATCTATTTACATCCCTGTATTGTAAATGTCCACTTGCAAAAACCCTTAATTGTACACAACCTCTTGCTTCTGATTTTTTTTAAATTTTCTTTTCCGTTATGAGAGCCCCTAAAATGAGTTCTTAAATTTCAAAGGTAAAAAAAAACCATAACACAAATTTTTTTTATATTATTAGTTTCTTAACGTACGTTGCTTTTCCCACAAAAATTTTCACTAGAGATTAAAAAAGCAAAAGCGAAAACAAATTCCAAAATGAAAAACCAAAACAAAAAGGGAAAAAACTTTAAAATGAGAAAATTTACAAGTAAAATTAAGTCTTTCTATTCCTCTTTTAATTTTTCTGAAAAAAAAAATGGAAAGAAACCAGATTGTTAAGAACTGAACAACCCTAAAAATATATTAAGAAATAAAATTTAGGTAATCACTTCCACAATTTTTATATTTGGTTTATTACAAACCGGAGAGCTGTTTAAAGACTTTAAAATGTTTATTTATGTTGGTTGTGTTTCATTTCGAAATTCATAGGTTTAATCAGAGGGAAGTTCGGAAGGATCAGAGTCCTATTACATCAATACTACAATTCACTTTTTAAAAGTTGAATACTTGAGTCTTGTCAAATAAATAATAATAAGTCCCACAATTAATTTTAGGAAGTTTTCAACTAATAATATGTTTAGTTGTACAATATTTGATTTGAAGACTGTTATAACAAATAGTGATTTGGCCTTGTGCTACCAAAAACGACTTGAAGACCACTTTTACAAAAAGGCTGCACCTACAAAACAAAAAATTACTGTAGAGTTGTATCGCTCTGTGATAGTCGCAGTAGTCAAGGAATGATCATTGTTGCTACTAGTGCTGATTTGAAGTGTATGTTCAAATCTGCACAAATAGCTTAGATTTCTTCAATTAAAATTAGTACATATTTGTTCTCTGAGTTCATGATTTTATTTCCAGAAATAAATACTGTTGTATGGGACAGAGGTTTGAAATAAAAAATTCCACCTTTTCATAATATAAGTGCGATATATTCTGGACTAGGAGAGCTTTTAAAGTTGGATTCAAAATCCTCTTTTTGTGAAAGATAGAGATAAGAAATAACATCCTTATTTCTTAGACGGAAGAGATCTTAATTCTTAGATGTAATTGTGAAATATGATCACAAAATATGGAATTAACACCCAAGCTGTATTTCTCAAAAAGTCTAAATTTCATTTGTATAAAAAAAATAACATTCCTAGGGCAGGATTTTGCTGGGCCATTATTCATGCTTCCCATTTGCACGTCCTTTGCCAAAAAAATCTAGCCTAGAATAATATTCTAATGTATCTTCTGCAAATTTTATTTAAAGTTCTATTCTATTCTAAAATAATTTTAACTTAATATGAACCACAAACTTCTTGCCAGTTAAACTCTCTTTAAAACTATAGCAGTTAACACTAATTCAACTCAGATTTAAATTTTTTAATTTTAAACTATTTGTAACTAAAACATCGTATACGTAATAGCTAATACCAAATAATCAACCATTGAATCCTTCCTTGCAATACAAGTAAATTCTAAGTTTTAAATTTAGGTTGAATTTTCACATTTATTACGTGAAAAGGAAACATAAAAAAAAAAATATTTTGGTAATTTTTTCAATTCTATTTTCCTCCTAACATTTTTTTTTTTCTAAAAAATCTCTAGTTACTTTTTAACTTAACCGTGTGAAAAGTTTTTCATTCAAAAAATAATCAGAATAAAAATAAATGAAAACCAACTTTTATTATGAAAATTTTTTAACTATATTTTTTCTTCTATTCGCGACTATGAAAAGTTGATTTGAGAAAAAATTCAGAAAAACCCCTGAAAAAAAATATGAGACCAAAAGAATTGCATTTTTGCTTTTTTACCACTTACTTGTATTTCGCTTTAGTTAAAGGTCGGAATTTTTTTCATTTTTTTGATTTTGTATCTAAAGATTCATATCCAATTCTGCATTTGTAAAATTGTATTTTATTTTTTGGTGTTTTTTGAATGCATCGGAAAAGTTAAAAACCACTAAAATAAAAAAAAAGTTTTCTTTAAAGTTTCAGTTGGGGGTTTTTTGTGGAAAAACTTTTTTATATTAAATACACAAGTTGAATAATTAACAAAATGAAAATCAAGGTGAAAAGAGCAAAACTGTGTGGTGTTATTTTCTAAATAAACTTTTTTAAAAGTTTAACATTATGGATGAATTTTGCTTTTGATGGGATGGTGCATTTCAAAATGTTCAGTCATTCAATCAAATCAATATTGAAAAGCTTTTTTAAGAAGAATTCAACTCACGGTCGGACCTCTACGAATGTATCGTTTAAAGAACTTTATTGAGCCTTCCTATTCTTACCTACCTTTTGAACCTTTCTAACTACCTTGAACTTACCCATTGTAAAGCCGGATTTCGTTCTGAATTTATTTTATGCAGACTTATGATAGATCTATATTATTTTGAAATAAGAGTGGTGCTTCATTATGGTCTATGTGTAGTTGAGAGATTTCATTATAATTTTTTCTCCGAAAAATTTTATTTATTTCTGGGAACATGTTTGTACTATTATTGGGTGTAATATTTTGCAGACGTTTAGTCCAATATTTATTTATTTCGATTTTAATTTGTTGTTTTATCAATGAATTAATATTGTTAAGTAGACTTTTTAGAAGTTGCATGTTGGAAGAAGAAAAATTTAATCTTTGTTTGTGTATTTTGTGTATATCTCTCATTAATTCTGCTTTTTTTTTTAATAATCTTTTTAAGTTTGAAGAGTAGAATTTCATTATGTTGTTTTTGTTATTAAATTTTGGAATAGTTTCTTTCATTGTTTTTGTTATTATATTATTATGTTTTTCCAGATGATAATCAATGTTTTGAATTGATATATTACAATCATCTGGAATGTAATTATTATTATTATTGTTACTATTATTATTATTATCATTATTATTATTATTATTATTATTGTTGTTATTGTTATTGTTATTATTTGAAGTATATTCTTTATAAAAATTTTGATCCAATTTAGTTTGAAATATTTCCCAATTGGTATATTTAAAATTAAAATTATTTTCTATAGTTGGCAATTCTGTTAAAGAAAGCTGTTCATTCTCTATTGAGAAAGAGAGATGTATGGCGTTATGATCACTATTATATGGGAGTGTGGTGAGTTTTTTATGTGCGTTAGAATAATGAACTTTAATTCTGGTATCTGTTATTACTAAATCTAAATATGAGTTTGCACGTGGTAGTGTGGGTGCATCTGTCATATGTATTTGAAGCTTAAAACAAATACTCTTGTTTTGTATCCAATTATGTAGTTGTACACCTCGAGCATTATTTACAGTGTTTAACCATGATGTATGTTTGGCGTTAAAATCGCCAGTTAATATATAGAAATTATTTGAATTTGATAAATTTAACAAATCAAAAATTTTTTCTAATTCTGTTAAAAAGTTATATGAATTTCTATTTGAAGCGTAAATAGAAATTATAAATAACTTTTTTCTTTGATTTAATTGAAGTTGGATAATACATGGCTCAATGCAAATAAAATCATCAAAACTATCATAATTTATAATTTTATAAACAATTTTATTTTTTATGGCTATGGCAACACCACCACCTTCAATTTCATTTGTACGATCTCTTCTAATAAGATTATAATTATTGATTGACATGTGATCAGATATTTTTAATTTCGTTTCACACATACAAATTATATCTGGTTTATAATTTTCGAGAAAGTGTATGAGTGAGAGTTTTTTATTGTATGAGATTAGAGAATTGACATTTATTGATATTAATGAGTAATTGTTATTCATTGTTGATTGGAGATGCGTAAGTGTTTGAATAAAATATCGATTCTATTGCTATTATTTTTAATATCATCTCTAACACTCTTAAAATCTTTACGCATTTCTTTTTGCATATCAACAAAACATTTTTTAATTTCTAAAATTATATCATTGTTAGAATTACTACTATTACTGCTATTACTACTACTACTATTACTTATATTATTAGTGTTAGAATTATTTTTATTAGTATTATTTGATCTTACCACACTAGAGAAAGATAGGTTTGGCTGAACTGTATTCTGCAACATGTGTTTATTTGCGATCTTTCTTTTGGTAAGTTCTTTTGCTTCATCACGTTAATTTAAAAATATAAAAACTAATAAAAGAATATCTTTCAAAAACTTACTTTCATTTTACTTAGAAAAAAACGTATTTGAAGCGGCTTAATTCAAATTTTTAATTTATGATTGTAATAAATTTGACTAATAGCTTAGTTACTAGAATGACAGCTTTTCAATCAAAAAGTCTCTGGTTCATATTATACCAAATAAAAATATATAATTTATAATTGATATCGTAATAGCTTAAGTTATAACGAGTCACAACCGAAACTGAATTACATTTTTATAGATAGTCGGCTTAAAATATTGGAGTCATAAGCCACAGCGTTGAATCACGTGACCATTTTATTTTAAATTTTAAAACGGGTTTTTACCTTAAAAATCGCAAAATTGTAAAAAAAATATTATTATATACAAATAAAAAAACAAAAAACCCTTTCTTTTGACTGTTGTTTCATTAAAATTGGTCCAATAGTTTGCTCTGTAAGGGGACGTTTATATTTGTATGGAAAAAAATAAGCCGATTAAATATTATGATATGTAAAATAGATTTAAGTGCTACATCTGAAAAGGAAAGGCAGATTTACTCAGTTATCACATTGTTTGTTATAGGGGACTGTATCATAAATAAAAAATAAAAAATTTATAATATTTTTTTTAATTTAAGTTTTATTTAAATGGAATTTGAATATTTTTTTTTTGAATTAAAAAAAAGAAAGAACTATTGCATACTTTTAGGGTGAATTTTTTACTAACGCGTTTTTCGATATAAAAAAAACATTTAAACTATCTTTTATAACTCTACTTTATTATTAAAGTTAAAATTTAATTGAGTGCATTTTAAAATTTTATTTCTGATGCTTAATTTGGAGCTTGTTGAAAATTTTAGTTTTAAATTTTTGCTTATAATTGACTACTTGAGATTTTATTTAAAAAAAAATTTTAAGAGGAACAAATTTTTATTAAAATGGACGGTAATTAAAAACAATTTTTGAATTTAAGCTTCATAAATAATTGGTCAGTTAAGGTATTTATACCGAAAACGTGGGTTTATTTTGCAAAATTTTTTTTTGATTTTATTCCTTTTAGTTGAAGAATAATATTACTCTAAAATATAATAAATTGTCGCAATAGACCAAAGGAACTTGGGAAAAATTTTTTCAGGACTTAATTTTTGGTCAAAGCAGTACTCGCAAAATTGGGCGCAATTTATTTCAAAATTTTTTTTTTGTTAAAATCGTCGGACCGATGTGAGTTAGTGAATTTCAAGTCTTTTAATAGAGTCAATTTTTTTTTCAAAGAGCAAAACGTATACAAAATTTTAAGTCAATCAGTCCAAATGGTTTTAATTTGGAACCAAATTTATTAGAACAGTTAAATTTTTGCACCATAGTACCAACGCAAAGGTCCGTTGCTTTCATCACCCAAAAATCTTTATATACAAGTTTTTATAATAATGGAAATTTGCTGAGAAGTTTAAGAGTCTATCTTCATATACAGAAGATAGAAGACAGATACGCCCGAATTAATCAATGCTTCAAAAATAATAATATTAGACCAAATCGCTTAAGTTTCAATAAATAAGTATTATTTTAATATTTTAAACTTTTCATATTTCTTATACAAATATAAATTTTATTATTGTTTAAAGGTTTCTTGTCAAATTTAAAGAATTTTTAAGCTCCACATACAAAAAATTAAAAAAAAAAAACAATTCAAGGATTAATAAACTTTCAATGAATTTTCTCTTTTGCATAATTTTAGGTCGGTATTTTTTAATTAAATAAAATATTTTTGAATAATTATTTCACTTTTAATGTTTCTAAATCTCACCCAAAATTTTTTTTAAGAGGAAATTCTATTATAAAAATTAAAATTCAAAATCGTGGAATTATAAAGTAAATATATTTTTTAATGCGAATTTTTAATTAAAAGAATAGAAAATAAAAACAATTCCGACGACAATTGTAAAAATAAATGAAAATAGGAAAAGACCCAAAAAAAAGGATACACAGGACATTTAACTTGAAATGGCAGATTAAATAATAAAAAAATTTATGATTGAAAAATTTTTTAATATGTTTTTCCGAACATTAAATTATTAACATTAAAATATCTGCATCAGTTTAATGAATTAATGAATTAGTTTAATAATTAAAAAAAATTTATTTTAAATTTTATTATTTATAATAATAAATTTATCGAATATTAAAATAAACTTTCAATAGGTTATATTAAACGATGATTCAAAACATATGAATATAATAAAGTTCTACTCGCTGGAAATAGTTTCCCCAGATAATTTAAAAACTCTAACCATCACAAATAATAAAAGGAAATTATATTTAATTGAATTAATAAAAATACTGAAAAACCCTTATTTTATTTGATTTTATATTGACAATATTTTTGTGAATTGTAAATAAATTAAATTATTGAAAAGCGCAAAAATATGTTTTTATTTAAAGACTAGCTAATACTAATACAGTTTGGACAATCGTCCGGCGGGTATGGGTTAACAAATTCCAAGTTTGTTAATAGAGTTAACTCCATTCTCAAAACGGAACACGTACACAAAATTTAAAGAAAATCGGTCAAAAAGTTTTCAGTTTAGAGTAAAGAAACGAAAACACCTATAAAAACCTGTTGGGCTGCAATGAGTTAACAGAGCTCAATAAATATTTTCTTTCCTTTCCTTACCCAAAAACCTATGTATACAAATTTTCATTAGAATCGGCGTAGTTGTTTAGAAGTCTATACGCTACATACAAACAAATAAACAAACAAGCAAACAAACAAGCAAACAAACAAACAAACAAAGATAGAATATATAGATAGATGGGCATTTAAAATCAATAACTAACGTTTTGGGTTAAGTTTCGATATCAGGCCATTTGGTAGTTAATTGTTTTATAGTAGTGTTCGACTTTTTTAAATTCGAGGCCCGGGTTCGAATCCCAGTAAAAGTAAAAAAAACTTTTATCTGGTTTTCAACTCGACTCAGCTACTATTAGCCTTTGGGTTCAAATTATTCGTGGTACTATCTCATGTATAAATTGTATGTGGAATTCAATTGATCAGTTCTAATATATGAATATATCTATCCTGTTCTGACATGCACATATATAGTCAGGCTGTTGAGCCCATCACAGTGAACAGTTAGCATGTAGAGATGCCGGAAAAAAAAAATGAAACTTCTTGTTTATAAGAATTTTTTTGTAATTCCACCAATTCAAAATTTTACGATAAAATATAAATAGATGAACTTAAGAAGAATGTGTCAATTGAAGTTATCATAATATATGTAAAATTGTTAAGATTGCATAATTGGGCTTTTCAAAATTTATTTGTTCTACTCACGTCTTCTCATATTTCTACTCATATTTCTTTAAATTAGAACTTCGTAAGTGTGTAAATTAAAAACATATTTCTACTTAATATCTGACCAAATTTTCTCATTTTTCCTACATGATCGATTATAAAAATCCCAATTCCTAAAATGACCTATCCAAATACCCACCCTTAAAACCAAACTGTATGTTGGTATCAAAGTCTTCGTCCTACAATTTGGTTTAGAAAAGTGTGATTTTAGTGTCTTAAAGTCACACAATACGCTAAGCAGCTGCGTATGGTTTCAATTGGCGGCTTTCGATGTTTTCCATGATCCTCAATTTTCAAATAATATTTAAATTCAATATTTTCTAGAGTGAAGTTTTCTTATTTCGTCAGCATTTAGTTTTCGCCAATTTTCATTTAAAATTTGACATTCCTCTATGAAAATATTTTACATAGGATTTTCTAAATCTAATGAATGTATCAGCATCTTGATTTCCCTAATTTTCGTTCAAAAATAAAATTTTATAAGACATTTGAAATCTAAGAAGTTAAAAATTAATTAATTTAAATTAATAGGATAAAATTAAATAATATAGTGGATCATATTATTATGGTTAACCTATAAATTTATGTTGAATTTATCTTTAAATATCAAATATTACCAATGAAAAAACCAAATTTATAGATTCCAAGGACCTTTTTTCATAATTATGTTGAAATGTACATAATATTGTACTTAATTCTGCTTCCAATTATACATTTCTCTTTAATTAGTGCTTTATAACCGCTCATTTAATTTAATATTCTATCATTATCATTATATTGACTACTTCTAACCGAATATACCATTATATGTATCTTTAACTGTTATATGAACTGTAAGTTATAATAAAACATTAATGAATTGTGGTTTTATATTATGCATACATCCATTAAATATTAGAGATCCAATAACACTTTTGTGTTGTTCTATGTCAGTCCAATTTTGGTTTTGATGAAGAAAGTGATGACAATAAACAAATGCTTGTTAGCTTGTTATGGGGTTGAAGTGATATTTTCTCTAATTAGATTGTGGTCGCAAAATTACTTTATTTTTATTATTTTGTATTTATTTTATTTGTCCTTGGCTATAAATCAAGACAATAATACTGAAAGATTTTTAGAATGCGGTTATAATGCATTTAATGAAAAGTCGTGTAGAAGAAGTAGAATAATAAAAAACATAAATAAAATAAAAATTTAATGCATTTTCTTTTAGTAGAGGATTAAAATTTAAAAAGAAGCTTTTAAAATTATCCAATTGTTATTTGCTACAGATACTTTCTGTTTTAATTATTTTTGGGATTTTATTAAATTTGTTTTTTATTTAATTTATCGGTAGTGTTTATTGCTAAAAGTTGGTTTGAGCTGCAGGATAAACGCATATTAAACATCCACCTTTCACCTCTTTTTCATCCACTGAAAGTATGTATCATAATTCTACTTATCTAATTTATAATTAGTACTTATAGTATATAGGGTTCCTTAATGTAGGATATATTGTAACATAGTTGTTAAATAGGTAAAGTTTCGTGCGGCACTTGTAACCACCAAAAGGAATCAACCAAAATATAGAAATGTTTACATATTCTTAATTACTGGCCTGAGTCGATTTAGCGACGTTTGTATGTCTTTCCACCTGGTTGCCTCCGCTATACCTCGGAAGACGTAAAAGCATGTTCTTCTTCTTGTTACTCCACTTCGAAGTTTACTTTTTATTCATAGCTATTTCCACAATTTAGTATCTACTAAATCACTGCAGTACTGTACTTCCTCATATTGTTCTTAGTGTACCACTTGACCTAGATCTGTCTAGAATATTCCAGCTTAGTGTCATTCTTGTTATGCATTTTTGATTTTTCCTTAGTGTATGACCAATCCACTTCCATTTCCCGTTGGTTATTAGCTTGACTATTGGTCCTTTGTTTGTTGGTGCTCCGAAGATTTGTCGATTCTGTTTTGTACATTTTCGTTGATGCCAGCTGTAGGCCAGATGATACAGAAACTAATTGTACATTCAATGGCTCGATCATCTAATTTGATTGGACTGTCATTTGCAAGAAGTACATACATAACTTTAGTTTTATTTATGTTAATCTCTAGACTAATTTTTGTATAATTTTCTATTCATTGCAGGCTAGACACATATTCTCTGGAATGAGCTCAATAAATTATAAACATTTAGTTTCTGGTTAAAAATTAAGGGCTTTTGCAAAAATTATACATAAATTAAAATCTCTACTCTATTTCCTATAAAATTCATTTAGAATTTCTATTAAATGCTAAATTTCCATAGACCTGTTTTCAAAAGCTCCAGACACTCCACAATGAGTTGTTTATAGGAAATTACTATGATGAATTATCACAACGGTGTGTTATTTACAGTATGCTAACTTAGTTATAAGTAGAACTTGCCGAGTCAAAACGCATAGTCAGAATTTTCCAAAAAGGAACACATGAAGGAGACTTTATAATGTGTTGACGTCCTTTGACAATTATTATATATTTAAAGCAAGAACTCGATTGAATAAAGTGCATTATAATCTTAAACTCGTTTTGCAATTTTATGTACTTTCTTTTTACGACTTTTTCTAGTTGATTAAATTCGTTTTTGATGATGGATTATTAAATCCTTATAAGTGTTATAAAAGTTAAAATTCCATTAAATATTAAGAAAAAAAGTTTCCTTTTCCAAAATTGCAATTTAATTTTCTTAAAATGATTTATAAATCAGAATTTATTGCATTTTATAGCATTTATAACCGAAATGTTACCATTGTATATACTATAACTGTAAATTAGCTTTTTAAAACATAAGGAAATGTTATTAATTGAAAATACAAAAAAAAAACAGTTATAAATTTTAAAAACTTATCATAAAATCCAAATTTTTATTGCATTAGAAATTTATTACTTTCGTTTTTTTGTTGTTTTTTTTTTTGCATAACGATAGGCGAAAAATAAAAAAATTACAGAATTATAATAAGAAAAATGTGTGAAAATGTATTAAAAAATAAAAGAAAATTTTTGAAAAATTTATGAAAAAACTATTTTTTCCACATTTTATTATTTCCTTTTTACATTATAAATGTTCCGGTACTAGTTCGCACCAGTTTTGTGTCCTCATATAATCATAAAATTGCATTTCTTATGCAATTTTCATCTGAAAAGTTTATGTATAAAAGATATTGTATAAGAACAGATAAAGGAAAAGTGTTATATCAGCAAAGTTTTTTTTTTTTAAATAAAAGGATAATAAAGTAAAGGACGACAAAACTAAGTGCATCAGTTTTATGATACCAATAACAAGTAGACAAAAAAATTGGTAAGCTTTAAAATAATTCTGGGATTCGTTTTTTTTCCATTTTCCTGCAAATAGTTTTTAACCGATTTTTATCTTTTCCTATATATATATTCATTGTATGAATCAGCATTCCTTCAGAAAACCCTTTTATTAGAACGTTTTTCTTTTTTAGGAAAAATAAAAATCGAATTGAAACAAGATGATAATATCATAAAAATAAATTATAATAACAATAATAAATATTAAAAGTGAATATAAAGGAGAATTGCATTGTATTGTACTGTGTTTATGATCACTTTGATGTTAATAGGGTGAAATAAACAGTGGTTAGTTAGAATAATTTAAACTTATTTCTTTTAATAAACTTTAATATTTTAGTAGGCTAGTTAAAAAAAAATCACTTAAACCTCTCAAACTGAAAGAGAATGTTTTGCCTCCTTACAGCAGTTCTTCAATTCACAGGTTCCGAGAGATGATATCAGACGACGAGTGAATCTGAGCACTTAAGACAAACATGTAAACCATTTTATATAAAACCCAGACTAAAACCTAATCGTCAAATCCTCAATTATGGAGGACGGAACTATTTCAAAAGCAGACAAACAAAGCCACTAAAAATTCAAATCATTCTTTATTTAAAACTTTACAGTAAAGGTAGCCAAAGCCTCAAAAAATTGAACCTCTCTTTCGAAATATATCACATCAATCATGTACGGTCGATGGAAGCAATCCACAAAGGATACAACCACATTGTAGAAGTCGTGGATGCTATTTTCAAGTACACTTCTGTTCAGTACACTTCTGTTGTTTGACTCTTATGTGACAATGTTAGTAATTTTTACTACTTTTAAAGTCGTATTACTTTTTGAAATTAATTTTTATAAGCTTCGCAATAGCTAAAATAATCCCAGGAAATGGTGATGAATAGACCATTTACTAATAAACCACCGACCAATATATATAATCAATGGCCTTAGAATTTAACCTTCAAGAGAACTATTAAAAAGTAAATTGAAACCCTTTGCTCTTAACATGTTTAGTTATTGAAAGCTATCTATCTATGTTTACAACTTCGTTTCATCTTTACGAACAAATTGAAAATTAATAAACGAACAAAGAGAAGGGCGGACAGTTATAAGCAAAGTAATAAGTAGGAGTACTAAAAAATATGCTAAAGTATGCTTCAAATTCAATGAATTCAAGTTCTTACTTAAAAAACTTTAAATTTAATTTCATTGACTTGTTAGTAAAGCAACTTTAAACTAAAATAAATAATACATATTTATGCACATAAAAATGACCAACCACTGAAACTATTACCTTATAATATTTTATAAAAGAAAATGATATATTGGCAAAAAGTAAAAAATGAAAAATCGGAAATTGGTAATACATATCACAGGAGTTGAAATAAAATATCAAAAAAAAAAAAAAAAAAAAATAACAAAACAATAATTGTTTTTATTGCAAATTCTTTTCTTTTATAACCCAAGATTAATGTGTGTACACCTGAATGCACTATAGATTTTTATGAATTCTGATACAACTGGAATTGTATCGTAAATAATTTCTTGTACAGTTCAATTCTCATTTTCAATTCTTTTTCCTTCAGGTTAAGGATTTATGGTATTATATATATATATATATTTATATCCTTGCTTTTTTTCGCTTAAATTTTTATTTACCAGGTAATCCTACTTTAGAGATTGCTTTTATATGTATATACTATTTTTCCAAATGTTTCACAATTTGTGGTTAAATTTTTTTTATAATAGATTATTGTCTGTTGCCTTACCATTGTTTTATTTCGAATTTACATTGTAAAAATTGAAGTTTTTTTTTTTATTGTTTTTTGATTTTCGAATTCTCTTTTCTGTGTATTGAATGAATTTTGAGGTTAATGGATTTTTGGAAAATTGAGAATTGAAATAAAATAAAAAAAATTGCAATTTAATGTATATAATAATGAAAATTTTTTAAAAATTATATTTTTAATCCATAGAGAAAACGTAAATTTTAAAAGTACTTTAGCAATTATTTTTACTTACAAGTTGAATGAATTGCATTTTCCATTAATTATATTTAATTTTTTTTTGTATATGTATGTATGTTTTATTAATAAAAGTTAAATATGTCATCTGATTAAAACTAATTAAAAAGGTATGGAATTTTTTGGTTATGTTCGAATAAATTTAAATGAAAACTGGATGAAATATTTTAATTTAAAGAATATAACTCACAGATAGAGATATAATTTAGCATGGTTAATTTCAGAAAACAAATATGTAACAAATTTAAATTTAAAATGTAGAGGTTGGGTATTCAAAAATACTGCCAATGCTATAAACATCTGGGAGATTTGTCAGGGACGTAATGTTCTAGAGGGAGAGAGTGTAATATTCTTTGAAATGCCTTAATTAAGTTATATAATTATTTTTTTTTTGAATTATTAATTAATATATTTTTGAGTTTATAAAAACTAAAATACAATCTGTTTCGTTCTTTAGTCGGCTGAAGGACTCCTCAGTGGAACCAGACTGAAAATTTAACCTGTAAAACTTGTAGAAATTGTTTTGACTCCCAATCTTTTTTTATAAAAGATTATAGAAATGGACTTAAAATTGAAAAACACTTAAAAAAAGACACATATAAAATACATTAAGTATAGTACATATCCGACCAATGACATAGTGATAGAGACGTCGCCTTTTAAGCTGGAGGTGTCGGATTCAAACCCCGTTCAGATCATATCTAATGAAAACAAAAATATCGTAAAATTGTATAATTATATCGTAATAGTTTATACCGTAATATAAAATAAAATTTAATAAAAATATATGAATAACTCTTGTATAATATAATAGATGGCGCAAAATTAGGTTTACTAAAATTATATAATAAACTCTCGTGTAAGTTAATAGATGGCGCATAAAATTAACATTTGTGTATTCGTAATCAAATACAAAAGCTACAGTCGAATAATTAACGGCTTAGTGAAAGTAATATAATAGACTTGTTGAATGTCCCATACTCCTTAAAAGGAATATATAAAAAAAGGACAGTACATCAATAACTTAATCCGATTAAAGATATAAGTTATAAAAAAATATAATTAATTAATATCACATTGTTACCAAAAAGAAAATTAAACTGAACCTGTAAAATTATATCATTTCTTATGTAAGTGTCAAGTGTTAGTGTAAGTGTAAATGCTCCTGGTAAATGTCATTCAAACGATCGACGTCTTGGAAATTTCGGAACACATTTAACGGCTGGCTGGCACAGTGGTTGAGTGGTGACCTTTCATGCGGAAAGGTCTGGGTTCGAATTATAGTGAAAGTTAACAAAATTTTCTGGTTTTCGACTCGACCCAGCTACCATTCGACAAGGGGTTCCAATTAATGGCATAATAAATAATTAATACAAATTATGTACAAGGGAAGGGGGTTCCAACTAATTTCTATTTCTTAATTCCTAATTCTGAATTTTCCATTTATGTATCTATTTGATACTTTCAAATAAAATTTAAATTCGTCATTTACAACTTGCATCAATAAAGTAAATTCAAAAACTACCTTTAGATTCTCCTAGGGCAAAGAACACAAAACACGATATAAAAACACTATTATTTTTTTTTTTTTAAAGTCTATTATTTCAGTTCATATATTTTAGTGTATATTTTAGTGCATAATAATCCTCCAAATCGATTTTATTTAATTTGTTTTTTTTTTATTTTTGCAACACCTGAATTTAATTACACAATTTCTACCTGTAATTAAAATAATCTTATCACAAAACATAAATAACAATTTTAGTAGCTATATGTCCTTTAAAATACAATTAGTATCAAAATATTAACCTACAAAAAAAAAAAATGTAAAAGTTAATTATCCCCTTTTTATATTGAATTGACTTTTCGATTCAATTAAATTTTTTTTTTGAACTCTACTATATTGTATACTATTTTACAGTAACTACTATTTTTTTTGCAATATTACTTTACAATATGGCTACTATGACTGGGTACCTACCAAACCATTAAAAAAACAAAACAATTGTTTTATTTTTAATCTTTTTTTACATAAACAGAAATTAAGACTAAAATGAAAACAATTAAAAATTGATTTTCATGCTAAAATAAATACACCTACAAACAACATTGTTGTTATTTTTGTTATTTTTATTTTCCATAATAGTAATTTTCATTATTATCATCATAGTATTATTATTACTATTATTATTACTATTATTATTATTATTATTGTCAATGCTATCATCAGCATCTGGAAATGTAATAACCATCAATAAACAATCATAATCATTCATAATCATAATCAATTTGTTTTTTTATTTTTTTGTTAAACCTTTAAAATATTCTACTGTACATGTATATAATATATATATATATAAAAGTTTTATTACATATACAATCATCATCATTATTATCAACACTATTATTGTTGTCATTATTTTGCAGCATTATTATTAATATTATATTCATCATTATCATCATTATCATCATCATCAATATCATTATTATTGTTTATTTTAACTGCAGGTGATATTAACCATTCACATTTATTGCAAACTATTACTATATGGGAGATAAAACAATTGGAGAGTGTAGCACTAGCAAAAGCACTAGCACAGTAACAGTGTAGTAGAGCAGTACTATGAGCAATAATATCAAATATAACAAAATAAAATATAAACAAAAAAAAACAATTACCGTTATACATAAAAATAATACTGACTGGCATATAATACTGTTTGTATTTTACAATAACAGTATATTTAGTAAAAACCTTTAAACCCTTATAATAATATAGAAATATATATTTGTTTGTTTATTGTTAACTATTCTGTATTTTTTTTTTGTTGTTGGTTGTGTTGTTTGTTGTTTTTTGTTGTGATAGTTTTGGTTGTATGTTGAATTTCCTAAGAAAAAAAACATATCAAAAGTTCTAAAAATTTGTCATATTTGTTAGGATATTGTTTTTCGAATGAGTTGTTTTGAAACTGTCAAATATTTTTAATTTTTGACGTTTTTAAAATAGTGTTTTTAAAAACGAAGTGTTTGGGTTCTCAATTGAAGTAGGACAGATTTGAATTTTTTGAATTGAGAGTTGAATTCCAAAACACTGATGCAAATATTTTGACAGGGGTTTCGGTAAATTTTATGTTGCATGCATATGCATGAAAAAGGATATTTGAAAGAGTTTTAGTATTCTAGTCAAAATCGGAATATTTTGACTTGATAATAAACAAAGTACTGTAACAGTCAATATTCGGCTTTCTATCATTTCTGCTGAGACTCGGCTTTAGGGCTGGTAGAGCTAGGTAGAAAAAGGTACAGCTAATTTGAAAATGGGAGTTATATTTTACGAACTTATTTTTCAGAAAAAATGGTATGACAGTTAATAAATTTTTAGTAGCAAAATATAAGTATTAGCTTAAATGCATATTTTTATAGCATTTTTATGTCAAATTTTTTTTTACAGTTCTTTCTTTTAGAATTCTTCAGTTAAAATAATGAAGAATAGGACAATATTGGATAAATTTTAGTTATTATTATGTCAATAGATTTTTTAAACAATTATTGCAGAACTTTTTAAAAAGTTTTCTAGTAATCTTATTTCTGCCATCTATAATGATGAATATGTATGTAAAATATATATTTCTATATTATTCAACTATATTTTCTGGCACTCATTTTTTTTTATATTCACTGTTTACTTAATATAAAACACTATAAGTTTGAATATACAAAAAATATTAAGATTAATACAAAGTGTGACAATTCAGTGCAGTTTTAATAACAGATAATAATGT
This sequence comes from Dolichopus griseipennis, assembly GCA_963082915.1. Classification (NCBI taxonomy): domain Eukaryota; kingdom Metazoa; phylum Arthropoda; class Insecta; order Diptera; family Dolichopodidae; genus Dolichopus; species Dolichopus griseipennis. The sequence goes on along the minus strand of CAUJBZ010000457.1, from coordinate 282,311 downwards.
GTAAAGTGCGGCAATCCTGGGTTCTTATATATAAAACTACACTTTTGACAGATAATTTATAATAACAAAATAGTAGGATAACGCCCTAAACATTGAATATAATTGAAATCATTAAAAAAAAAAAAAATTTTTATCCGAACGATAGCTAAGTGGTAAAGTGACGGCTTTTCAATCGAAAAAGTCTCGGGATCAAATCCTGGTCGAATTATATCTAATAAAAAAATATCGTGTATATTAAAATAATTTAATAAGAAGTCCAAATTTCAAAAAGGCAAAAATATTTACTATTGTCTGGTACTACAAATAAATATATAAAAGTTTTTAGAAAAACCTTTAACTAGGTCATTTGACATTTAGGTGTTTTGATGTAACACCAATGTAGTTGTATATAATTAAATTCAACGATATTTTATTATATTTACATACATTTACACATTATATTAGGAATAGAATATATAGCAAATAGATATATATACGAGTATATATATATATATATATATACATATAATATATAACTGACAAGGATAGAAATATATGACATATAAATATACAAATTAAATATAAACAGTTTTAAAAGTTTTATATCATCTAGTGCAAGTATATATGGGCACATAGTAGCTATGTATACAATCCTTTTTTATATATATATATATATGTATATCTAAAAGGATTAATTTTCGCATCTGAATTTTAATGTCCTTTAACAGGAAAATAATAAAATAAATAAATAAATAAAAGAATTTTATTTATTTGTTTTTTTAAAATACGATCTTTTAAAAATATATTAGGTACTATACATAATACAAATTTATACTTGTATTAATTTGTATATAGTGATAGTTTATAGTCACTGTAGTTTATTTAAAATAGTTCACTATGGATTATGTAATATTTTGTGTGTCTGTACAGTAAGTAAAAACAAATGTCATTGCCATTTCATTATATTTTATGTCCACTTAGTAAACTTTGTGCAAAAACCAAAAAAAGAAAATATAAAAAAAAAAAAATTGATAAAATCTGGGAATTGGAATCTTTTGGAACATCAAGGCATTCTTTATTTTTTTATTATTTGAATTTTTAGTCACTCGTCCATTACATATTTTGCTTTGTGTTTTTTTTTTGCATACAAATTTAATAAATAAAAATATTAACTTATGACGCATATTATTTTTTTGCCTGGCAAACATTTTGTTTTTTTTGAAAAATTATTCACGAAGGATCGTTCGTAAAATGAAAATGAAAATTTAATATAACCGTTTCAATGGATTTATTAAGTCATTCGAGATTGCGATTTAATTAATTGAGATAACTGCATTCACGGTATTATTAAATATAAATGTATAGTACAAATTTGTGCCGACGGCAGACACTTTTAATTGAAATATTATGTATAGGGTGTGCTGTTTGTTTTGAATAATTTTTGATTACTTACGTAATAGGTGATTCTGTTTCATTTTTGTGTTTTTCAATGATTTTCTTTAGGAGCCAATTAAAATATGCCTTTAATATTTGATTGAAAAAATTCTCTGATAAATTTTTTGTTTTAAATATTAATAATATTGAAAATTATATTTTATTCTTAATAGAATTTTGTTGTGAAAAAATAAAAGGTGAATATTCATGAATGTACCTATGTCTAGAGGTTATTTTAGGGGCAGATTTTATTCATGTAACAGTTGTACCATTTACCTTTATTTATTCCGAATGGTAAGGTCTGTTATTAATATTAGGTGATGGATAAAAGAGTAGGTATATCTGTTAAATATTAAATCAAGTTCTATTTGGTCTTATATTCTTAATATTTTATTAGTATAATATTACATTTTTTTCAGATTTTCTCACAGAAAAATTTCTAACTTATTTTAAAAGATTATTTATTTAGAAAAAAAAATGTTAATTTAAGAAATTTTATTTACTTTAGCAAAGATATATAGGTGAAACGAAAGGTAAAAGAAAATATTTTTGAAAAATATTTAATGTTTTTCTTAAATAGTAATGGCGCGTGGAAAAATGTTTTCCCAAGTGGTAATATTTTTTTATTACTTTGTTACGCACTAGTATTTATATATTTTCTTTATTCAAGGTTTTTTTGAAAATTTAAAAAGAAAACATATTGTATTTTATGTAATTTTTTTATATTTTAATTCGTAAAACATTTTTGTTTTAGAGTATCCTTCGAAATAAAAACATTTAAAATTCTTTATTCTATCATTAAAATATTTTCAGCCTAAAAGTATGCAAAATTTTATTTTTAATTTTAAATTTACAAAAAAAGTGATTTTCATTACAATCCTTCTCCCTTACCATCAAATTTAATAATTGTATGCTATTTGAATAAGTATAGTTAATAGTATTAATGGATTGGGTCTGAAATTGCGGTTTAGAAAATTCCATTTTCAGAAAATCTCGTTTCAGGAAATCTCGCTCAGAAAATCTCTTCCAAATAAAAAACTTCTAAAAAAAAAAGCTTCAAAATCCACTTCAATTGGCGGAAAAAAATCTGTCAAATATTTAGGTGAAATTTTGAATCAACATTTAAATTACATTGATAAAACTAAAAGAATTATAGAAAAAAGAACAAAAGCATTTATAGCGTCAAAAACAATTTTCTATAATAAAATTATCGATGAAAGAGCAAAAATTTTAGCTTACCAAGCTCTCATTAGACCTGTTATATCATATGCTGGACTCATTTGATTCAACATAAGTGCAAGTCTAATGGAGAATTTAAGAAAATTTGAACGCAAATGCATGAGAGCCTGCGTAAATCTACATAAGAAACCTGAAACGGATTACAAAAATTTTTATTCCAGTAAATGCTTGTACCGTAAAGCAAACATAATCAGATTCGACAACTTTTTAATAAAAATTGTTCGAAATCACTTTGGAAGATCTCTTAATACAAAAGAAATGGCCTTATATCACATATATATTACCGTGATTGCCGATGGTGTTAGTTAATTAAATAGGATTTGTAATATTAGAAATAAATACATCAAAAATATCAGTTCTTAGAATTTTACTGATCAGTTTTTTAAGAATTGGGTGTATTAAACTAATTACATTGTATTTATTTGATTGGACATATTGCATTAATTTTATACTCAAATATTTTTAACTGGGTCATTATGACACTTCCCTATTTTGATATCAGACTTAAATAAATATAAGTTTCAGAACGTACTTACAGCATTTTTTTTAAAAATAAAATATTATATTGAAAATACTGAAAATTTTTCTTTAAAATCATAAAACACAGTACAAAGAATTTAAATCACTTAATTATATTATAAAAGTAGATTAAAAAGATTTTAAATTGTAATTATATATATTTTCAATTCATTTATCGATTTTAAAATGTTAATATAATTTAAATGTAATTTAATCTTGAATGGATTAAAATAAATATTTTATTAAAAACAATTTAATTAAAAGAATCAATTTAAAAAAAAAAAAAAATTTCTTTTATACCTACTATTTATATTTAAATTAAAAATTATATAAATAGTAGTCAGTATAAAATAAATTCAAACAATAAAGTATTTTTAAATTTAAATGTATTTTCACAATCGTAAATCATTAAAATTTTGTTTAATATTAATAAAATTTTTTCTATTGAATTTTATTTATTTCTAAAAACAAAACAGACTTACATTTTAATTTATTCAATTGTTTTAGGTTTCTATTTTAAATTTAACTTTTATTTGATTAAGTCTCAATGAAATTCCGTATTTTTGCAAATGGTATTATTGCAAAATTTTATACTAATTGGATTCCTAGAATATAATTTATAATTTAAGTACACAATATTTTCTGAAAACTGGTTACTAAATTTTTCCAACTTATATTGCAAAATAATGCAGAAAATGCTTAACAAGACTAGTCCAATATTTGTTGAAAGAAAACTCTAACAGCAAAAGTTTGGCAGAAAATGTTTTAATAAAAAATTATAAAAATGCATAAAAGCATTATTCCAATATTGCTAAGTTAAAGCAAATCGAAGAGAAGCACATTATAGAAGAGGAGAAAAAGTAACACTTAAAGATAGTGAAGAAGAATTGAAATGAAAGTTAAATCGTGAACATCGAAATCTAGAATTTATTAAATACCTTAAACGTAAGGAACAACTGTACACTATAGACAGAATCTTCAACAGGGAATTGGCAAACCGTTTATTGAACAGTGAGGTAAATGAGAATTCAATTAAAAAAATAAATGCTCTCAAAGCCAGGAAGCAAAACCAATTAGAAAATGCTGTAATTAATCAAATAAAATTTCAAAATACTACCCAAGAACATGGTAAATAACTATGTAACAGATGTGTAATACTATGAACTATGATTTACAAGATGAATTTTCTTTTGAATATGTTGATCAATTAATTCAAAATGCTAAAAGTAAATGTAGCCCTCTTTATTCATTAAAAAAAGCGATTTTATCATAAAAAAAATTATAATTTTATTATCATAAAAAAAATTATGACAGACTGGCCAGCTTGTCTTTATGCTAATATCAAGTTATCGAACAAACATGTTCAATTATGGTACTATAATTTAAATGTGAAAGTTTTCCGAATTGTATAAAAGTTTTTAAAAGTGGAAAAAAAATTGCAGTGTTTAACATTCTATAAATTTTTACAAGTTTATATTATAATATGTATATATATATATATTATATCACCAAATTTTATTAGACTACGTTTAAATAATTTTAATCGGTATATTCACTAAACTGTTGATTACTGAGCTATAGCTAATTGTATATGATTATGAATAAACAAATGTTTATTTTGTGCGCCATCTATTATCTGACACAAGAGTTATTTATATATTTTCATTAAATCTTATTTTATATTACGATATAAACTATTACGATATAATTAAATAATTTTACGATATTTTTTTATTTAATATTTTATCTGACATATGGATTTGAACCCGAGACCTTCCACATCAAAGGCGGCGTGTTTACCACTAGGCTATATGTCTATATTGTAGTTACTACTGATCAGCTATAAAATACTCTTTTCAAACTATTGCGCTATTTAGTGATTTTTAGCACATTTTCAAAAGATTTTGTAAATATGTGCCTATATAGTTTCACTCTGTCCAACTGTCTGTCTTTCCGTATGTTTACAAAAACTTTTACATCGTTTGAAAGAGAGAAAGGAAATTTCTACTACGGGTAGGTATCGCAAAAAAGATAATTTCATAGATTTTTTGTCACGCCCCCAATTTATATACTATTGGATACTTGCAAAACAGGTTTTCTTGAGTACATTGGGACTATATTATAAGTATTGATTTCACTATTATTCATAGTGAAATACTACTTACATAATTTTGAAAATATGCTTTTTTAAAAACCCTTGGCTTTTTTTCAGCACATGTTAAATCTTATATTTAATTTGATTACACATTTTAGAATTTTTAAAATTTTTAAAAATATCTAAGTATTAATTGCACATCTAATAAATTACAACTTAGTTGAGTTGAGTGGAGGCGTTATGAAAGAAAAAAAAGCTCAAACCAATAAAATAAAGAGAAAAAAGTGTTTGTAAACTATTTAATAAAGGTGAAAAATATTTAAAACAAGCGGAAAGCGTTCAAATCAAATTGAAAGTACCAAAAAAATCAACACAACAATAACAAACAAAAACAATAAAAAAAATCCATGAAAAAAACACTAAATTTATGCCATTTTCAGATATTAACCGTTTTTTTGTCATGAATTTTAGCGGATTTCAAAAGTTATTTTATTTTAATGCAGTGAAATTGTTTGTGTTTTTTTTTGTGTTTGACAGCATTAATTTTATAAAATTTTTATTTTATTTTTCCTGTTTTTTGTGATTTATTTAAACATTTTTTTAAAAAAATAGAACAATTTAAAAAAAAAAGTCAATTTGTTTTTTTTTTTAATATTTAATCCATTTAATTGAGGAAACAACGAATAAAAAATAAAAAGAAAAAACAAATAAAAAAATAAAGAACAGTTAAACTGAAATAATTAAGTTTTTTTTACAAATAGAAATGTATGTGTGCACCAGAATTAAATTTGCTCTTTGGTAAATTTAATCTTAATTTTCTTTTTGGAAAATCTTTTTGATACCGGAAGTGTGGAATATTTGAAGTGTATAAAGGATATCTGGTTAAATAATTATTATAGCTTTCAAATAATTACCCGGAAATGGTTAAATTAAAATTATATTAAAAATTCGCTTATAATATATATTTTGCAAATATTTTATTAAAAAATGCTCAAATATAAAAACACATTTATTAACATTTGAATTCCATCGATTATAGAAACTCCAGATCATCTCTTTAAAACCATGTGTTATAAATAAAATAACTATACTTTTAAGATTTGTATCTTCAGATTTTTAATTTGAACACTCTACGAACTAACGTCAGAATAAACTAGGCCGCCGAAACTGAAAGTGAACTAAGGCTTGAAAAATGTTTTTCTTATATTAGTTCATTACATTCTATGGTTAGTTTATTTGATTATGGCATTAGTTCATTCTGGTGTTATGGCGCGCAAAAGCAAATAGATTAAGTTTACCAGGGGTCCCAATTCTGGAAAAAGAATAAAGTCGTATTTTTTAAATTTGATATTGTACATTTAGAAGCCATACAAAATCTTGTGTTTTAATACATAGTCAATGTTGGTTTCAAAATCGGAATATCTACTTTTTCCAGAAATTTTATCAAAGTCCACCTGGACTTGTGATATTATTTCCTATTAAATTTATTCTATACTTTACGTTGAAATTTCAGGAAAGGGCTTTATCAATTATATTACTATTTTATTGAAATCGATTTTTGCTTAGTGTCATTTAAATGTGACCTAAGTCCATTATGATATTAAGTCGAACCCCTTTAAGTCACCTAACCAAATTCGTTTATAGACTAATTTATTTATCAAAAAGAGAGCAAATTTGGAGAATTTCATCCATTCAATTCCATTGAACTCCTTAGTAGGTTAAACTATAGATTTGGAATACCCAATCAACTTTTTCTAACAGAGATATTTAATACATTGCATAATATTAACTTATAAAAGTGGGTTTTTATCCTAATATATCAAAGTTAATTATTTGATTAAAAATTTTGTAATATAAAACTAGTATTTGAACATTATTAACTATTTGATTGAAGGTTTTAATAAATATGATTATTATACCCGTAAAATGTATTCTATAAAATTTAAATCTGATCCAACACATTGATATTATCTAATTAATTGTTATAAAATATCAAAGTTTAAGTACCGTGTAATAATAATGTAATAAACATTAATTAGTATTTTTATATTGCTATATAACTAGTAATTCAGACTAATCTAATATTAAATTACAAATTTTCTATCTGAATGGTTATTCCAATTGCCATATGATTTGCATCATTTGATATATTTAATAACATATTGTGACAATATTTGGGTAAAATTTACTCACACTCTAATAAAATTTATCATTTTACAATTAGATTTAAATGCAAATTAGATGAGGATGACTACTTTTAAGTAATTTGATTTTATAACCAATAAAGTACTATGTGCATACTATGTATTTTCTGTTATATAAATGAGTTTTTAATTATGAACTATATATTTATATACTATATTATATATTTTAAAGATCCCATTTTCCATTTAAACTAAATCATCCATTTGACAAAAGTTCTATTTTTATATGACAAACTGTGTACATATAGTTCTAGTTGAGTGACATATAGATAGAAACAAAAATGGAAAGTGTAAGCCGAGGGTAATTTTTTAAAATAATATTAATAAAAATATTTTAAAATATAAAATAATAAATACAAATAAATTTGAAATTGAATTAAAAAAATATGGAAAAATAAATAAAACGAGGAAGAATACAGTTGCCCCTGTCAACTCTTAAATACCCGCACGAACTCCCGATATTTTACCTAAAATACTATAACATATTGTTACTTAAATGAAAATATTGTTTTCTAATGTTTTAGAATAGATTTTTCAGTTTTGAAAAATATTAATAAGCAGTTAAATTTTCAAAATACAAAAAGGCTATAATAATTTTTATGATTTAATTATCTTTTCAAATTTTTTTGAATTTTAATTTTTATTAGTATGTATTACTTATTGCAAATTTCCCCACCACCTTTGAGGTATTGCCTTGGCGCATTAGCTGTGAATTTAGATGGCCAGCTTCCCCATTAGGTATATAACACCATCATATATCGATCAAACTACGTCTACTATAAACTACTTTTATTCAGTTTTTAAGGATAAAAAAATATAATAAGAAAAAACTAATTGTGGATAATTTCCTTTATGTTATGTTAGTAGTTAAAATATCTTAGAAATATCAAAAAATGTTAGGTTAAATTAAAATAGCTTTAAAAGTAAATTAACATCTACAAAAAACCCAAATATTAATACTTTAATAAACCAAATAAAAATTTTTAAAATAAAATAAAGTTGTAATCTACAAAAATAATTCATAACAAAGTATAAAATAAAAAAATATTTACAATATATTATTACTTAATACATAACATGCCAAGAAGTTTAATATTTTTAAAGAAAACAAAAAAAAATTATATTATAAATAAAAATAAAAATAGGTAACTCTCAGTGTTTTACTTTAATCAAATGAGAAGAATAAATTTAAAAACTAATTTTGTTGTGTAAAGTAAAAATTATTTTATTTTATTTTATATTATTGTTACATTAAATTTTACATTACAGTTACATTACAAAAACGATATTTAAAAGTTTTGAATACATACATATTGCATTTTTATTGATACATAGTTATATAATATCAATTTTTTTTCAAATTCTAATATTCAAAATATAAATAGTAAATAACAAGTAAAAAATTTAGAGAATAGGAGAAGGTTAGAGGACGAAGGAAAATAAAATAGCAGATTAGCATCAGAATCAGATATACAATAAAGAAGAATCTACGCACTCTTTTCTAAACTCACTTTTCTCTTAAACATTATTTTCTATTTAAAAAATTTTTGGCATAAAAATTGAATAATACTTGTTACATATAATCAATTGTTTATGTAAGAAGTGCATACCTAAATAGAAACAAAAAGAAAAAAAAGTACCTACACAATAAAATTAATACCATATTTGATTTTTTCGTGTGACAAATAATAAAACAAAAAAATTAAAAACCACTATACCATACAATGATTTGTAATCCGACAACATTTTGTTTGTTTTGTATTTAGTTTCTATTTAGTTATTAAGTTTGAAAATATTATATAAATTTATTTTTATTAGTAATTTTTTTTTTTTATTAGTTATTAAGTTTGAAATATCCAAATAAATTCCCCAAAAATTTGTATGGCAGCTACCAGAAGCCTTTATCCGATTTTAACCAAAAACAATAGGGAACCCACAAGTTGTCTAAAAATTACTTTGTGAAAGTTTCAGAACTCTAGCTCTTTTAGTTTTTGAGTTATCGTGCTGACGGACGGACGGACGGACGGACACACATGGCTAGATCGATTCGTTTTTCGATGCTGATTCGATATGTACCCTTGACACTATATCTAGCTTGTCTAGATCGATGCGTTACAAACGGAGGAGTAATTTTAATATACCCGCGACATTTTGTTCGTACGGGTATAAAAATATTCTACTATTTATTTTAAAATAATTTAAAAAGTGTAAAAGAAATACTGTAAAAAATAATTCAAAGAATATTTATTTTTAATATCCGATTCAATTGAAAATTTTTGTTTAAAATTTCTGTACTTTTCTAGAAAATTTTAAATTAAAAAATGTAATTTTTGTACTGTATTAACTTCACTAAATTGGGTACAGTATTGAACTTTAAACAAGCAATACATTTCTAAATTCATTTAAAATGTATGTGATTTTAACCCTAATAACTTTGGTTTGCCTTTGCCAACTAGTGATAGTGATTTTACTGACTATTATTTGGAAAGGAATAATATTATGTAGTGACTTCGATAAAACTTAAATAGTGTCCAGAAAATTGGTTTAGAAAAGCAACATCAGTCTTCAATATTAAAATTTAGAATATTTAAAATTAATTTAATACTCAGAGCTTGTTTGAACTGTATTAAGTAATTATATAATAATGCAAGTTATTGTTAACTATAAGGTAAAGAAATTTATATGTAGTTAATTAACGAATATAAATATTTAAACAGCATTGAATGATCATTTTTAACTTAATAAAATAAGTGAATCCGACGGAATCTAAACACGTATTCTTCGGGATATTAGGCAGAATAAAAGAGGAAAATTGAGGGGAATATGAAGAAGAAAGCTGTATGTTAGACTTTAATATATTATACACCTAAGAATTACTAACTTTTAGAAAGACCTAGAGTGGTATATCTAAGATTCGCTGGGGTGCATATTAAGTGCATATTAAATTTTTTTCACTTCAAGATAAATCAAAAATTTGTGTTTCGGGTCTGTTAAAACTATGCTCACATTATTTCGAAAAAATAAATTGATTACATTTAAAATATTAGATTTCATATACTTATTCAAACGTATAAAAGTGCTATTAACGACAATTTTTTGTGAATGAAGATATCAATTATTTTTATCAGTTTGTTTTTAAAGTAAAGTATTGAAAGGATCAAGTGTTAATTCAAATAAAATATTTTGAATTCAAACACATCCTATTTTTTTTTGCATACATACAACAGTCTGTTCAATTTAACATTTAAATGCAGTTTTAATTTGTTTCTAATTTACGAATAATAGTTACTATTCACTTTATCATGATTGTTAACTTGTTAAAATATACTTACGAATGAAATGAATAGAATAATAATAATAATATCAATCAAAGGATATACGGTGCAAGGTCATAAGTTCCTAAGGAAAAATATTTACATAAATCCCTTTAAAAGTGGGAGTTATGACCCATTAAGTGAGTTATAACTTCCTTTATTAAATTATTAGTTCTTTTAGGGACTTATTACCCCCATTGGTTAGAAAATCAGGATTACTCTTTTTTCAAAATAGCCTTTCAAAATGTAGTTTAAACGTAAAATTATTGTTATTTTCTTAATTTTGGAAAAAGAGAATATTCTGTTTTCGAATCCGACCCTAAAATGTTTACACGTCACTGATATTAGATAATTAAAATTAATATTTTTTTTTAATATTGGTAATAAACTTATAGCTGAGAACTGTATAAGGGAGTTATGACCCACCATGCTGAGTGGGTGAAACTTCCCAGGGTCATAAATCCCTTAAAGAGTTATGGCTCACTGTTTTGAGTCATAAGTCCCAATCCTTGAGGGATTTATGACTCTGGGAGTTCTGACCCTGCACCGGATACACATATAAATAAAAATCACAACATATATAAGTTTTTTCAAATTATTTTATTCATAGTCAGCTATACTAGATTTAGTAGATAAACTAATTTCAATAGTGTTTTACTTTTTTTACTAAGAGGAACTAAACAATGTTTTGAATGAGTGTTCATTCAATTTTTTTGATTCAATAATTTAGGTATTGAATGGAATCTATTCATACAAATATCGTTATTTATTGATTTATAGGCGTTTTAATACGCGTTTTTTTTTCATTTTATTTGTTAAAGGCCACATTTTTTTTTGAAAACTTTTATTTTTAGAATATTGTAATTTTATTTAAATATTTACTAATCTTTATTTACGAACTAGTAAAAAAATCAGTTCAATATTAATTTATTTTTGGATTTAAAAAGAAAAAACACCAAAATATAAAAATTTTAAATTAAAAATATTTATTTAACAATTTAAAAAATTCAACAAGCACCTGCACTCATTTGTGAATATTTGCATGGGATTAAAAAATAAATATCTAGAATAATAAATTTATAATATTTATTATATTAAAATAATTATTTTTTTTTGTTCTAAAATTGTTTTGTACATTTTATGCCCATTTTAACACCAAATTTTTTTCAAAAGTTTACTAAGGAAACTAGTAAATAAAAAAATATTCACGAATTGCAATTAATGTGGAAGTAATTTTAGAATTATTAATACCTACTTGAATTAAATTTGGATTACATATAATATATAAAGCTAATTTACAACATTCAATATAAAATATGTCAAAGAATTAAGAGCAATATAACAGTTTGGAATAATGTATATATAACAATTGTAAAGTTTTATCTCATACGGGAAATCGTTCTAAAAGTATACAAAAATAGTCATACCGTTTGGGATGCTGTACAGGAAGTAAGCGTGGATAAAAACTCAAGTGCCCTGATTGGGTCAGAATCGAAAAGCAAGTTGATTTAGCTATGTGTATCCTTCATGAAATAATAGAAACTAGAAAGAAAATATTGCAGCCGGAACCACTTAAGGAACAGCAGGTGTTAAGGAACCACTTTTCCGAATGGAAATTAAAAATCAACCTTTTTAAACTTTATCACTATATATCAATTTTTCGATAATGTTTTTTTTTTTATTTTCTCGATAAATGCAAAACAGAGCTTTTGGTCTTATAAATTATCCCAGTGTTACCCTAACGCTCACTCAACTTAGCCACCGCCGCACAGTCTGGTCACTTACCCTGTTTTATAGACACCTAGTGGGGACGAATACCAAAGAAATAAAACAATTAATGCCTCCACTCAAAGTCTTCCAACGTGAAACAAGGAGTGCAACAGATGCTCATCTCTACTGCGTCGAATTGTTAAGATGGCGACACAGCTTATGGAAATTCATTTGTTATGCGCAACGAGATTATGGAATCACATTTCGTCCAATGTGTTTCCTAAAGTTGGTAATTCGTATGTGTACGACTTAATTAAATTTAAGAAAAATATTAATATCTTTCACCTAAATATCCCTCCAAATTTTCCCCATCCCCCATAAACCTAAATTTCCAAATAACCTTCCACAATCCTAAAATCCTTTCATATTCCCATTCCTTTAACCAAACTGTATATTGGTTTTGGTTCGTTGAAGTCGCATACTTCCCAACGAAATACCGCACAGTTTCAATGTGTGGCTTTCGAACGTTCCATACCCCCGCAAAAAAAAAATTTACTTTATGCTGACATAGATCCTTAGATCCTTATCCAAACTTATTGAGGTGGATGGTATGGCAAGATACCGATATTAGACTTTACCAAGAGTTAAACTTACAACATTAATTGAATTTTTCAAGTTTATTTCCAAAAGGACTCTTTAACAAGATACTGTATGACAACTTAAAATATTATTGTACTTTAAAAAGATTAAAAAACTAATAATATCTAACAACTATCATTGATATAAATAACTACTAATACTATTACAACAGAATTTATATCAAAAGACTTAAAATTGAAAAAAAAAACCTATAAAATCCTATTAAAAATATTTTTTTATATTTAATTGAAAATATTAAATTCTTTTATTTAGTCATCAGTTCACCTCCCGCCAAAAACAGAGAGTATCCCACTAAATTTTTTTAATATTTTTATCTTTTTGTTCAATTGAAAAAAAAATAGAAGAAGAATAAAGCTATAAAATGAACAGTATTTAGCCATTTTTTTTTTTTTTTGAATTTTAGACAAATAAATTTAATAAAAGGTCTGCAAATATTTTTACAAAATTTTAATTAATTTTATTGAATATCTGAATATGTGACAAATATCAATACAAATATAAAAAATAAAAAAAATAGATAAAAAATTACGTTTGAATATCCAATACAATTTAATGAAAAGATTAAAAAATTTTTTGACAATTATTAAAAATTGTTTTTGGTTTAATTTTATTTTTAATAAAATTTGAAATACTTTTTTATTTAAATTTGAAATGCCAATCATTTTTGACATCTATGACATTTTTGTTACTTAACACTTTTTCAATATAAATTTTTTTTCGTTTTGCTACCTGTCAATTTGTATTGTTTTGAGTGTAGATGGAAATTGTGCTTTAAGCTAATCTATTCAGGTTATGTGTGTAGTTGTTTATCAGTTTAATTGTTATTCATGTATAAATGAATTTTTACTATACAAAACAGTTTTAAATAGATTTTTTAATTAAATATTTTTTTTCAATTAATTTTTTCTTTTCTAAAAAAAATATTAGTGGAAATTGCGTTTAAGTTTCAAATTTCGTTTTTATGAAGTAGATGGATTAGTCAGCGTAAAATTTAAATTTTAATGAAAACTTATTTAGTATTGTAGGAATTATTTTGTTATTTGTGTTTTAATTAAATCAAATTTTTACGATCTGCATTAATCAAGCTCTTACTGCTTTGGTTGATAAGCTAGTCGTACTTACTAAATACATCAGTTAGGTCCCTAGTAATTTTTAGCACATTTTCAAAAAATTTTGTAAAAATGTGCCTATATAGCTTCACTGTTCGTCCGTCCGTCCGTCCGTATGTTTACAAAAACTTTTACACCGTTTGAAATAGAGTAAAGAAATTTTAACCATGGGTAGTTTTTGCAAAAAAAATAATTTCGTAGAAGAATTTTTTTTTTGTAGCCCCACCTGTTACCGGGCTACAGCCCCCAAAGTTGGAAAAAGCCCTATATTTAAATGGTTATAACAAGAGTTCTGTTAGATATATTTTCAATCTGAAAACGGCAGACGATAGCTGGTTTCATAAAATTTATAAATTTTTGACAAGCAAATGTTTAGGGTTGTTATACGGTACTAAAATTTAAAATTACACAAAGCTCAATTTTTGCAAAATTTTTGACCACACATATCTTCTGAACGGTTCAAGCTATGGTCTTGAAATTTTGGGAGAAGTTAGATAATCAGAAATTAGTAGGAATCAGAAATTAGCTCGAAAATTGAAATTTTGCTATTTTTAAACACCTGTAACTTGAATACCTGTCCAAATTTTTTTTTAGTGATATACAAAACTCTATAATTATAATAAGCTCTATAATTATATTTCAAAATGTGTCAAAGGTTTTTCTTAATTTTTAAGGGTTACGAAGCTACAGCCCCTGCAAATTCCGAAAAAGCCCTATATTTAAAATGATATAACATGAGTTCTGTTAGGTTTATCTTCAATCGAAAAACGGTATAACAGAGCTGCTTTTATAGATTAAACAAAAATACGTCGACCAAAATTATAGGGTTGCCAATTATAGGGTACTAAAATTTAGCATTATATAAAACTCAATTTTTGCAAAATTTTTGGTCCCTTATTTATCTTAAACGGTTTAAGATAGCGTCATGAAATTTTGGGAGAAGTTAGATCCTCAGAAGCTAGTAGTAGTCGGTTAACAAAATTTTTTTCCCCTGTTTAGAAGCTATAAGGGCTCGAAAATTGAAATTTTGCTATTTTTAAGCACCTATAACTTGAATGTAACTTGTCCAATTTTTTTTTTATTAATATACAAAATTTGAAGGTCCAACATTACATTTTAACATATGTTAAAGGTTTTTCATAAATTTAAAAGCGGTTCCTTAAATTGAAGAAAGTGTCTCTCAGTTTTACCAATTTTTGCTTAGATAATAAAATTCTAAGTAAAATTCAAAATTTTGGTTTAATTCCTAGAAAAAACTACAAAAATGGAGAGGGACGGGGAGGGGGTGGTTAGATAAAGTTAGGTCCTTGAGAAATTTCACAACCTTCCCCATTGAAGGGCTATTAGAACTTTAAAATGAAAAAATTTACTGTTTTTATAAGTAAGCAGTAACTTAGTCACCAACGTATATATTTCCTTAAACGTTAATATTGAAGCTTGAACATTATATTCCGATAAAATACTTAGTATGAAACACTATATTATTTTGAAAATGTGCTTTTTTATCATCACTTGTTTTAATTAGTTTTAGAATTTGAATAAGCAAATAAAAACATGTTGAATGAAATGTATTTATGTTGAGTTGTGATATAATGTGACCAGAGGCGAAAATATGATCATATAAGAAAAAATTTAAATATTTGTGTTAAATAATGGATGGCACCAAAAATTTTGCATTTGTAGTTATTCTTAATCTTATAAACAACAGAGGAATCAGCAACTTGATGAAAATGATGTTTAACTACATTTTATTCAAATGACTAAATGACTTGATGAATTTTCTATATAGCATTCGAAATTGGGTTCAAATTAATGGCTTAATCAATAATTTATAATTATATATTTCAAATTAAACATAAATTAATTCAACAATATAAACATATAATTTAATTGAATAATATAACTCACAGATATTCAATACCATATAATTCAAAAAACAAAATATTACAAAATAAACAAAAATATAATTATATCTATTGAAAATCTAAGATGTTTCTACAAGTTATAAAGCCTAGTGCAATGTCATGTTTGATTTGTATGTGGAATTCATTAAGATTAATTCTAATAACTCGAATATAATATGACCCCTTGTTTCAACATGTACCTATGGTATAAACAGGCTTATTAGCCTAATAATTGAACAGTTAGCGCTTTAAAAAATTAGTAAAATTTATTTAAAGAAGTTGTAATATTTATTTTAGACAAAACTATTGACTAAATTTATTCAGTTTTTTCGATTAACAGTAACTTAAGTCGAACAATAAAAAACATAAGAAATCACAAACCCAATTTTTTTTTTTTCATCAAAAAAATTATTAGTAATTTCAAACACGACAGCTTTGATAGTGTAGTGGAGAAGTCTATTACTTATTAACCGAGAGACTGTATGCTCGATCACCGCACAGGTCCTAAATATTTATTAGAAGGATATTAGTAAAAAAATAATTTAAAAAATCTTTTACAAAATCCAGTGATATCATCATCAAGTGATAACATCCTTATCCTTATTTTAATTCCACTCTTTGAAAAATTTAGACCCACTTAATGAATTAAATTAAAGCTTAACACACCTGGGTTAAGTGGTACGTATATTGCACTTTTAAAAATATGAATTAAAATTTACATTTAATTTAATCAAATTAAAAAATAGCAATACATTTAATGGTCATTAACTCAAGTGTAATTAAGTGTAAAATTTTTTAAATTACAAAACAATATTGACGGTTAATATTAAAGAGAACATTTTTATCTAATAATTATATTTCGAAATATTTAAAAATTATCATTATTTACTTTTTTTCCCCAATATTTATTAAATGATAATACTATAATTACATACATTTGTTAAAAATATCAAATTGGTTTTATTTTAAACTTTTTTTTTAAATATAAATTTTATATGTTCTAATTAAAAAATAATAATAATAAATAAATAAATATTAATAATTGAATGCAATAAATGCAAATTATAAAATAATATTGTAAAAATATTATTGTAAAGTTGGTAAATAATAAAAAATAATTAAAATATATTTTTTTTTGATAATAAAATATTGAATTCACATTTAAAATGTACAATTGGGCAGATATTTTGATCGGTCTAACTGCAGTTTGATATTACAGTTAAATTCCATTGCTTGTTCAGACTCCATGTTAAAAAAGTTAAAAATAATTATATTTTAAATTTATTAGGAAGTAATATTTAATTACAATTTTTCAATATTACAAATTTATTTTGTTATTGTTGAATGTGAGTTATAAAGTATGGGTTCAAAAAGCTTTTTGTATCAAATTTTTATTCATAAAAAATTGATACACTTAAAAGTATAGTTGTATTTAAAATTATTGGCTCTCTATTAGTAGGATTCACAATCTAAAAACCGAATTTATGATAATTATCTCTCTGACTTATAAACGGTAGTTACATACATATCTTTTCTAAGAAATATAAAAGTTGTACATTGCCACTGTTATTGAAGTCTGTAGTAATTTTCATGGCCACTCTCAAAGATATTTCAAAATCTTTAAGTTATTCCTTTATCGTATTTAGAAGCCAGTGTCCCCATTTGTTGAAATGTTATCAAAATTATTAACAAAATCTTAAATCTGTTTTCAAAGTTAAAATGTAGTGCACTATGGCAGGTATACTATGGAAGTAGTGCGGTAGAACATATAATTAATTATAGGTATATAATTCCATTGAAAGGTTATTATATGAAAGAAATGATTTTTGGTCACTAGAATTTTTCACTTAGAACTTTTCAGGATAATAAAATCACAGATATAGCTTTCGACAACAACAAATAATAAGAATAACTATACTAGTAGAACAATGTTATTGTTGTCATAAGCTTTCATCACCCATAATTTTTTAAGTGACTTTAGTCGTCCCTTGCTTTAGGTTCCAGTTATTTCAAAATAATTTATAATATTAGACTTCGCCTTTTCAAATGTAAAATAATTTTAATAAATTCAATTCTTAGAATTTTTAATAATATATATTTTTTATAATTTTTTTTGAATTATATATTTTTTAGAATATTTAAATTATTCCAAGAACAATAGCAAAAGTTGTTAAATTGTTTTTTATTCTTTGTTGTAACAAATAAAAAAACTTTATTCAAATTTTTTAATTTAAAGATCGATTATTATTTTTATTTAAATATTTTGTTGTACATTTTGATATTTGATGTAATTGGCAAATAGATATAATAATTTCATTATATTTGGCTGTTATTTAAAGTACCTGTTTTGATGATTTCCGAACCTCTGCAATACTTTGCATTTGTCAAAATTTTAAACTGTAAATTCAAAAATTTTTGTGTTTAGGGACAAGTATTATAAAGAAGACATCGATATTCTTAAATAATATACAGAAACTACAAGCCTTTGTAAATAAGTCCCTGAGAATAATATGTCGCATATTCTAGACGAGCTTTGAATAATGACGAAGCAAGAGCCGTTATGTGTCCAAATTAGAAAAAATGGAGAAAATAGATTTGTCACATTCTAAGGCGCCCAAAAGTATATTTGCCATGCGAAGAGCTAAGATGGAACTCCAGGTTAGAAGAAATGGGCGCAAGAAAAAAGCCACCAGGAGGAAAACTGTGGAAAAAGATGTGACCTATTTGGAAAATTATGTTCGAAAATAAACAGAATAGATAACTTAGTATTTTATGCCTTTCAATCTTTCTTATTTTATCATTATTTGAAAATTGTGCTCTTTTCGCTGCGTTCAATACCTAGTTCATTGATTTTACATACGAAAATTCAAATATCTGTATACATAAAACAAACCTGGCCTGTGTTACTAGAGAACGTGCTCTTAGTGTATTTGGCAGCTTCTGTGTCTTGAAATCACTGACTTACTCCTTGAATCAGATTATATAAACAACTTTTGTCATAGCAAAAATGTGCTTTTAAAAACTCTTAGTAGATATTGTATACTTCAATAATTTTTTTTTAATTTATCTTTAAATTTATATTTGTTTAGACCCCTATACACAAAATTTCATTTTTTATTATTATTTTTAATTTTAATACGAATGTGCATTTATGATTACAATATTTTTTTATCAAAATAATATTTTTTTTTTAATATAAATTGTAATATATTTTATTACAACTTTGGAATTAAATTTTAGTTTTTGTTTTTCAAATAAAATAATAATTTAAAAATTTAGAAATTTCATAAAATTCAAATTTAATTGAAGTTTTTTTTGTATAAACAATTTTAAAATAGGTAGGTAGGTACATATGTGGAAAATTACAATTAAATTAATTCAAAGTGTTCATTTCTAATACCTTTAATTAATTTAATTATATGATTGAACATTTAGTAATTCATTACCTATTCAGATATTCAAATATTTTGCAATCAAAAGCCTCAAACATGCCAACTGCAACTGGGAAATTTTTTTACGAGCAAATATTGATAAACTTTTATCATTGCCTTGCTCTATATGGCCAGTACCAAGAATCGCTCGATCGCTGCCTCCGTGTCCGAGACCTATGAATTATTAAAAGTAATTCTTCAGATGTCTTGGGTTTTGACATATTTTAGAAAAATCAAATCCCAAGGTTTATGTTACTGCATGTGTGTACAGATTATTATATTTAACTAATTTGGTTATTGAACTTGGGAACTTAATAACTCTTGAAAAAAAGTTGAACCGTTGACATTAAAAAAAGTATGCTTCATTCTATTCTGCAGTGTACAAATTAACATTTCGAAGAAATCATAACTTTCTGTGTTTTATTACATGGTAGATTGGTTATAGAAAGGAAACCAAGTTTATATTGATAGCCTGGCCTTGTATATCAAAAATGAAAATGCAAACGCTTCAGTGTCGCCAGAACTATTTATGGAGTATGACCGGTGGTCACTATAAATTTTTTAATCATATTTTTCCTAAAATAAATTTTTATAATATTTTTGGATATTGCCCTATAAACATATTTTTCTAAATACACTAACAGTACCTTCTCCAGTAACACAGGCCGGGATTATGTTATGTATTCTTCAAATTACTCAAACAGCATTACCTATGGATATGTCGCTTATCATTGAGCAACTAATTAATTTTTTCATAATTGTTTGACTCCCAACTTTTAACTTCAGTAAAAGATTAGATAATTCACTAGAAATTGAAATATTATTTTATAAAAGTCGATTTTTCCATAAATAAATTTCATGTAGTGCAATCCTATGATTATTATTAGTTTACCATTTATAATATATTTTGTGCACTAATGCAGATATTTAACTAAGTATTTAAATAATTTGAAAAATACCAATTATTTTGGAATTACTCGGAGCAAAACCAGGGAAACTGAAATTCACACAATAAATTTTAAAAATATCATAATATGTTCCGAAAGTTTGGTTTGAGTATATGCAACCTTAAAATAAACATTTTAATGGAACTTAAGATAACAAGCAAATCAAACCAAGTGTAAAAAATAGTATTTTTTGGAATTTTTAATTTGCATAAATAAAAAATTTAACATTAAAAAAAATATTAAATTTATTTTATAATTAAGAGAACTCAAATAACCCTAGAAAACAAAACTTTTTACTATAAATTTTATAATTTAATTTTTTTTATACCAGTTAAAAGTTTTTTTGAAAATTTCGAAATAAATAAAATATTTTAGAACATTTTTAACTAATTATAAATGGAGTGAATTGTTCACTTTCAAATTTTTTTTTTAATTTCTCTTAAAAAAATTTTTTGAACGTTTGACTGTGCCTGAACTTGCAAAGAAATTAAACTAAGAATTTTCCAAGCATGTAAAATGCATCCTCTTTTGTGATAAACTTGCCTTGGTTGAAAGAAGAAAACATTAAAACTGCAGGTATTCGGAAGCAAAAACGTTCGAATTATGTACAAAATGCATTGGCCAAGAAGATTAAGAACGAACATCTCTCGAAAGCTACTGATCAAGAACCAATAGAAAGAGCAATGGAAGTACAAATTGATAAGTCAGATTTTTAGAAGATCTATAAACCCCTTTGCAAGACAAGCACTGGAATAAAACTTTTAAGGAAAGTGAAATATTGAAAGACCTAAAAATACATGGTGCAGAATAATAAAGCGAGAAATAACAGAAATGAATAAGACATGGTCGCAATAGATTAAAAAAACCTTCGAGGTTCTTTCGATCTCGAAGCTTTCGAGAATTTTGAAAATCAGAATTTTAAAATTCGAGAAAATTCATGTTTATTAACTGTGAATACTGACGCAGTAATGAAGAAGGATTATGACATTTGTTTTAGTTTGGAATATATAAATACATACTAAGGAATGAGCTCGGTTATTCCAGAATTATAAATCTACAAATTTTGCTGAAGCTGCTGTCTAGCTAAAATATCTGGATTATCCTTGGTATAGAAGACATTTTCATCTTTAGTCATCTCCTAAGTTACTTTATTTGATCACCAAGGAGATTGAGTAAACAAATTGAGCTTACGCTTCTTCGGCTTAGAAGAAATATTCTGTATACCATCAAGGCTCTTATAAGTCTTACTTTAAAAACTTATATTTAAAAAACCTTCTCATTCTAAAATTTCAGAAAACCGAAATGTTCTGATCAAATCTGATATGCAAAATAAACACCTACAAAAGAAATCAGAGATTGAATTGTACTTTTTAATTTAAAAAAAAATAAACAAAATTCAAAGTTCAATTTATGAACTTTAAATTTTACTGTTTTTAGGAAAACCTAAAAAAAAAATTTTCAAAATAAATTTTGAATTTTTAAATTTTATTGTCTTAGTATTTTTATAATTTCATTTTTTTCTCGACAATTACCATATTAAATCACCTTTATTTCAAATATTTTTGTTTTGTATTTTTAGTATTTTCATTGTATTAAATTCAAACCACAGAAAACCTATTATTTGATATAACGTAAATCTTCTCACCCTTATAGTGCACTACCCTATCCTAAATATCCTTTGCGTTTACTAATCTGGACATTGTTAAGGATTATAAAATAAAAAGTTAGTCCTTAATGAAGTTTTATAATTCTAGAAAAAAAACTACAATGAATACTTAAAGTTTTAATATTTTTTTTTTGGAAATTTCTAGGTTTTATTTTTCTCCTAAAGATATGCAAAAGGCAAAAGTTTTTGGACAGAAGTATGACTTAATAAAAAATACTTAAGTTTTTGAATAAAAAAATTTTTTGTAAAGTATACAATAAAAAAAAATGGATTAAAATAATATTCTAAATTTGTTTTTGTAAATTTTTTTGGAGCAACATTTTTACATTTTGTATCTTTAGATGCAAAATACTATTTGTGTCTCTAGATGTAAAATTCCAAAAATAAAATAACTAAGTGCGGTTTCCAAAAATAACAATAAACATTTTTTTTGTTTTAAAGAAATTTGTTTTGGGTTCAAAATATGCACAAAATGTAAGAAAATTTAGAAACTATTTTAAGTTTTAGTGATAATCTGGAAAATGTTCAAAACCGGCAGCTTTATAGCCAAAAATATGTCCATTATCTGCGAATGTAAAATTCAAAGTTTTGAAATAGTTTAATACTAAAAGTAATTAGAAATATAGATTTAGAGAATTTCCAAATCTGAAGAAATCAGACTAAAATAGAAGTTTTCGAAGATTGAGGTCGAAAAATGTTTGTATGGAATTGCCCATTATTTAGATCAGGCCATGCACTTCTATTAGACACTCCATTTTCGAGATGCCTTAGTAAATGCTTGAAGCAATCAAGTCAAATGGTTATTAAGTATGAGTAGTTAATAAATTTAACATTAACTTTCCTCTTTAGCATATCATTATATGTTTTACATCAATTTGTAAGTTGTGCGAATCTTAAATTATCATCATGATTCTGGACTCAAAATGAATATTAGGAAGTTGTAAGTAATTTGTTGAGCTGTTGGGGTGATTAAATCGGCTGTAAATTTTAAGTTTTAATTGACTTGAAAAGAGTACAGTTGTCTTTAAAAAGGTTTTGATTCATTTTGTACGGGCTATGATTGATTTCGAAAAGGTTGGGATTAACATTGAGAAGGTTGTTTTTAATGTGTAAATGGTATATAATATTTAAAATAGCCGGTCGCAATCTTTAGGTCAATAAAAAATATTAGTAAAATAACAATAAAAAATATTAGTCCAGAATGCAATAATAGATGAAAAAATTTAGAAAATATTTTTTATAAAATTGATTTTTAAAATTTATTGAAACTGAGATTAAATGGAAATTCTTTACCATTTTCTTAGATTAATTTTTAATATTTTTTTTTTTTTTGGTATATTGAATAGTAAAATTAAATTCTTTGTAAATTTTTTGGCTTCATCTTACTTTTATTTCTACACGAACACTTCCTGTCCTTTTATAAATTTTTCGAAATTTGGAAAAAAAAATTACTTTGAAAATTTTTGAAAAATGTTTTTGGTGATTCACCAAAACCTTGACTAAAAAGTATTGAAAAAAAAAAACACCATATAGAAGAAAAACTTTTTCAATTTTGTTTTGTCCAAATTTAGTTCATACATGGATTATATATGTAAACATACATTGTACAGTGGTGCTCATAACAGTAAGAAGTACCTATGATATATCTAATAAAATATAGTTTTGCCGAGTCCTTAACAGTATCAAAGTTTGCAAAGAAAAATTGGTATAGAGTGTCAATTGTTTGAAATAACTCTTTAAATTTTGATCTTATATATACCTAATAATGTTGATTTGAATAGTCCAGTCATTTTGTTAGAAGTCCACTAGTCTGAATGAGATAAAGTCTTACAGAACCATATTACAGTATTCTGAAACGTCTTTTGTAGATAAACGACTTTTTTAGAGTGTTTTCAAAATACTTATTTATTTTTCGAGCTGTTCAATTGTTTTTGAATCCCTGTTATTGAAATTAATTGAATTACATAGTGTTTGACTTTCATTAGAAACTTCTTCCTATTAACCTTAGTCCAGCAATTTACTTTTATATTAAAACAGTAATACATTTCCCCTGATCTAGGTATCATCAATTTTTTATTTTCTACTTTGTAGGGGGCTGGTTATACTTTAATAAAATTATTTATTGAAAAAAACTATGTTTTTAATTTATCTTTAATTCTAATAGTTTGTTATAATAATCTTTATATTGCATTTTTAAAGAAGAATTGGGCCGAATATTGAAAATGACACATTTGAAAAAATTAATCAAATTCTACAATTATGTTAATTTAATTTTATTTAAATTAGTATCTACAGTTGTAATATACTTACGACTACAACTGTATGCACATTTAATGTAAATCCTTTTACAAATAATTTCCGTTTAATATACAAAATCGCATTGTATAAAAATTTTTAACACTATTTTGGAAGTAGATACGAGTAAAGTTTTATACATATTATGAATCTGAAGTATTTTAAAGTTCTTATTATAAATTTAAAAAACAATTTTTGAAAATTTTTTTGAATTCAACATAAAACCAACTTAAATAATAAACTTTTGCACACAAGTGTAAAAAAAAACTGCTATTTTTTCTCAAAAATACAATTTTAAAGACGATTTTAAGGTTAAAATTCATATATTCCCAAACCATATGTAAAATACAATAATAAATGTCCTTTGAGAGCTGGGTACTTTTTAAGGATAAATTATATATAAAAGAGCATATGAGAAGTCAAAAAACTATTATAGATAAACTTTTAACAGACAAGAAAAAAATTATATAAAAATTTACAGTTAAGATTAAAGAGTAAATTGGAAAAATTTGTCGTACTTATGTCCAATGTTCGTTACGTTTTTGGTGAAAAGTTAAATTTTCATTTTATTTTAGAAGCGGAGAGAATATTTTTCCAATTTTGGTTTTATTAAATTATGAATTTGAAATTTTTCGAATCAATTTTTATCTCGAAATTTGTATCTTAAGATACAGCAACAAAGAATTTGGATTGGTGGAAATTTGCTGAAAGTTTTTAAAGAAAAATCAAAGTAATAATTTTTATAAATTTTAAGAATTGGAAATTATTTTATATTTATTTTTAGTATTAAATAAAAAATTATTTTTAGAAAATACAAATATTGGAATGTAGGGAGTTCACTTTAAGTTATTTGACCCTGTTGGGCATTCGAGTGCGAAATTTTATAAAGAATTTAATATATAAAATTAAAAATATAAAAAAATTTGTATAACTTTAGTGTTTTAAAATACAATTTGGCAAAGTCTAATAAGTTTCAATATATGTATTTATCCTGGTTGAACTTAGGAAAATTGAACTTAAAATGACTCTTAAGAGTTCATTTGTTCATATTTCACTGAAAGAATCTTTCAATACTTTTAAGATATTTTAAGTCTTTTATTTTTAGAGATTACTATGATTTTTTTTTGATTTAAATTTTGTTAGCATTTTTAACTATTCCTTTATCGAGGATATCGAAACCATTTGACTTATGATGTGAAACTTATGTTTTCTTTTAAAAAGTATAGGGTGCTTAAAAAAGGGTCCCTTCTCCAATTTGAATAAATTTTTGTATCATTTCTTTAAAAGATCCAGTTATTATTATTCTATTACTTTGCTGTTCTGTCTGTTGCATCTGGTAAAAGAATTAATTATTTATTAATATTGTTTTTTATTAATAATAATGCAATATTTTGAGACAATCGGTTACTGAGATCATTATAGGTTTGAATACTGATATACGATTATACTAATACTATTTCGTATATTTTTTTTTATATCATACTGTTATTATATTTGATTGTATAAGGGAATTGTAATAGATAATATATTTTTTACGAAATTTTTATTTGAAAAAAAAACTTAGGTTTTTTCAAAATCTAAAAATAACCATTATTTTATCTTACTTTAAAAATAAAACTTATTCTAACTAACTCTAATTTCTAAAACTAATTAATATTATTATTAATGTTATATACTATGTTCTAGGTTCTCTCTAACAACCAAACATTTATTTTATCTAATGTATCCTTATTGGGGATATGCTTGTCAAATCGCAGGTCTTGGGAATTAATATTACTAGGATTAAATTCACTTTTTGCATGAAGCCCGTCTATTGTAATGATATAAAAGGGGTATATGGTTTAGATTTTGTAATTACTCTTCTTTATTCAAATAAATAACATGTTCGGGTGCAATGTAACCCGATATTATTAGTTCTTTTAATGTACTTCTCGTTATGATAGTATACATGTGGGATTGATTTTATTTAACAATAATATAAAATCTCTTACCAATATCCAGCATAAAATTTATTTTGTTATCTCAGCAATGTTTTGTTTATCCTGCATAGCAGCACCTAAAAAGAATATCATTTAAAAAAGGAAAATATATATTATTTAAATACTTAGCTAATAACACTCCATATCTCTAGTAGCTCAGAGATATATTATTCCGATCGGCAACCAGCATCCTATTTATTTTTATTCTTTATTTTTATTTTCCTTTAGAAAATAAAAATTGTGTAAACATGTTTGTTTACAAATAATAAATAATTATTTTTGACAGTTGTCATTGCTGACGGATAGAATGAAATATGGAACGAAACAAAAAGCAAGATGTTGACGAATGACACTAGGGGAGCTAATAAAAAGAATTTTCAAGTTCAAGAGTTTATTCATCTTTTCTTTTTTTTATATATTTTATTAAACGGTTATTTACTTTTTCTTTTTTTTTTATTTAAAAGCTGTTACTTCTAAAAATATAAAAGGAGGAAAAGAAAGTAGAAGAGAGCAGAGTTATATACGTGGACGTGGATGATATAAGCGGAAAGGAGTTTAATTTGTAAAGAAAGAAGTTTAATAATTTTAATTTGAAAAGAAAGAAGTTCAATAATTTTAATTTGAAAAGAAAGAAGTTTAATAATTTTAGTTTATATTTGTAACTTTATTCTTAAAATTGAAACATTACATTTCTTAACATTATTGAAATATAAACATTTTTAAAAACTTATTTTGTGAATTTAACTTACATTTTTTTAAAAAAACTAAATAAAATAAATAAATGAACTATTTTAAATTTTTGTAAGAAAAAGAAAGTGTTTTACTTATTTAAATTTTTATCCAATCCTACATACATAGGATATTAAACTATTCTCAGGAGTTTTAAGTGCTCTGTTTAATAATTTTTTAAAAATGCATCCTCATACATTGCATACTTTGCAGAGGATAGTAGATTTTTTATAAACTTATGAATTAGTATTTAGTAATGTGGAGAACACTGTTTGGTTTTTCATTAGGAATAAGATCAAAGGTTAGAGGGAAT
Source organism: Dolichopus griseipennis (assembly GCA_963082915.1). Taxonomy (NCBI): domain Eukaryota; kingdom Metazoa; phylum Arthropoda; class Insecta; order Diptera; family Dolichopodidae; genus Dolichopus; species Dolichopus griseipennis. The sequence goes on along the minus strand of CAUJBZ010000457.1, from coordinate 254,784 downwards.
TGAAAATGCAAAATAAGTTTTTCAGTTTCAAAAAAATTATTAAAATATTGTATCAGAAAACTATGTTAAATTGTATAATTTATTATTTTAATTCTAATGTACCTAAGCAAAAATTTAATTGTTCATAAACTTTTCTTAAACTGAGTTTTCAATTTATTATTGAACTCAAAAATCAGATATTTCAGCTTAATTTAATTAAAACATTTTCTAAAAATGTTTGTAATTAATGAAATAAATTTTTTATCATTTTTAAAATTTGATTTTAAATTTTTACATAAATCACATCATTCTACAAAAACTCTTTGCATTCCAGTTATTTTTAATGAAATTGTAAATCTTTTTTAACATCTTTTCACCATTGCAACGCATTTATACTCCGAGTATTTAAATTAAAAATATTTTATTTAATTTTTTATTATTATTTTTACTGTATATTTTCTGAAAAGCTTTTAAAGTATAAAAAATACTTTTAAAACTATAGAATAAAATTTAAAATATTTTTCCCAATTAAAATAAATACGATTTTTAATCTTACTGTAAGTATCCCAATTAAATTTTTCATTCCCTTTTTTTTTATCTTGATGCAATCCATAAATTTTTAATAAAAGATACATTTATATATATATATATACATATTTATATATATACAAAATTGTATCCTAAGATAATAAATACTTACACATAGTTACGAAAAAGAAGAGTATCTTCTTTTACTTAATTAATGAACGTATATTATATAATATTATGTAATATTTAACATATAATTATTATTAGATACTTTTTTTTTTTTGATTTTGTAAATTTTTATCAAGATTTTCTTTAGTAATCATTATAGTTTTCTTTAATTATCTGGTGCAATTATCTTAATTATCAAATTATTATCAATGTAATTGTATCAAAATTGTTTATATAAATAAGTATATATGTGTTATTATGTTGTTGTTGTTGTTGGTGGAAAATTAATTAAAATTTTAATGGGTCGTTTTGAATGGGGTAATTATGTTAAAATTGACAAATTTAATTTAAATGATTACAATTTATTAAATTAAATTTTGCAGAATTAATATCTATAAAATCATTTATTGGAAATTTATGTTTAATGGATTAAATTACTATTTAAAGAGATTTGAATTTTAGCCTTCCCCTTTAGTAAAATAAATTTATGTAAAATTAAAAATTTTGGAAAAATTCAACAAGTACATCAATAAATAATGTGGATACTTGGACAAATTACTGGTGATAGATATTATTAATATTTGAACTTTTATTTCTATGAGTTATTCACAAGTAGAAGTTACTTCTACCTCATCACTTATTGATCTCGATTAAATTGTGGTTTATATATCTAAATCATAAAATCCAGAATTTCAAAATCCCAAATCACAAAATCCCAATTAGAAAATTCCTAAATTAGAAATTTTTAACCTAAAAGTTTAAATTGGTAATTCCAACTAGTCTGAATTGACCAATTTCTAAAATAAATTTATATATTATAATAATAAAAAAAAAACTTTTTCTATAATTTTTGATATTATTTATTCCATAGCGTAAATTAAGAGAAATTTTAGAGTTTGGTAAAAAAATTTGGGTTATACGCTTTTTCCAGAATATTTTTATATACGTATATGTGAGATTCTGAATTAGTACGGAATTTTAAATTCGGATTCAAAATCAGGGTTTCAATAATTTGTTTAGCAGAGGTCTGGGGGCAGTAACTCCCAATATAAATTTTTATTTGTTAAAATATACATGTAAAAACTTATTAGGAGGGATTTTATAATTGGTTTCAAAATGAGAATTAGACACTTTTTTCCAGAATATGCATATGAGTTAGGATGGATTGTTTCATTATACACAGAAAATTGAGATTTGTAATGATATGAAAAGTTTTGGGATTTTGTGATTTGGGATTTTTTAATTTGGAATTTTGTGTATGGGATTTTGTGATTGGGATTTTGAGATTAGGGATTACGTACCCGACCCATTGTGCAGTTCATAAATGAGTGAAATTTTTTAAAGCTCCTATTCAACACTAAGCTCTTTCACTTAACATGAGAATAATAAATAATTGGTGTAAAGGATCCAGATTGAAAAGATTTAATAAAATTTAATTAGTCAGAAACATTGATCAGTGTTATAAATTTCAAATAAACTAATTGACTTATATTGATAAAGAACAATTTCCAGGACCTTATTGGATTTAAGATTATTATAATATTAATGTTATATTAAAGATAAACAGCCAATGTTTGCATGGTTTTGAGAGTTTCTTCAAGATTTAATTAAAATCCATTATTTAAAACACACTGTGACCAAATACAAAGTGGCTAAAGAATAGAGTAAATTTATAGAGTTCATTTGGTTGTTATTCAAAAAACTACGTTAGAAGAGGCACACAAAGTGAAAGGATCGTCGAGTCATCAGTTTGAAAACAAATTATTCCAAGATTTATTAAGTATATATAAATTAATTGATCCTAACTTAGGATTGTCTTAGAATCAGATTAAACATCGGATACATAACAGCCATGAAAATTTTAAATTATTATAGTTAAATTATTTATTTAGGAAAAATATTTAATATGCAAACATAGCTTAAAAACTTATATTAAACTTAAAATATTTAAAAAATCATCTTAAAAATCCTAATATCTATCCTAGAACAGAATCCTAGAATACCTTATAATATACCTTGTAATCCCAATCATAATTCTCTGAAATAATAATATTTAAAAACAAATTGCGTAAAAACTTAAGAAACTTTTTACTAAAAAAGATTTCCTATTTTCAATAGAGTGTCTCCATTTATTTATATCAACACGTATTATAGAGATCATGACTTTCTACCGAACTTTGAGTTTCCAAAAAAGTGTGCCACGAGTGACATGAATATAAAATCTATAAACCACTTTACTAATTTATTTAAATTTTACAAAATATTCTTTTGAAATTAATAAGTTTTCAGATTTTAAATCTTCTTTACCTTTCTGGGACTTATTGTCTAAATCTGGTACAATAGACATTACAGTAAAAAGATTTTGAATCTTAATCAAAGTTTTTCTTTTGAATTTTTAATTCTTGTTTTTCATTTTGTTTACTATTAAATAATTCATTAAAATTCTGAATTATTTTTAAACAATATTCCTATAGATACTTGGTATTATACCAATACCAAATTTTTAAACAATTCATCAAAATTTTATATATAGAGAATGATTTTTAGCTTTTTAAATCGATTGCCTAGAAGGCTCATTACCATAAAATTAAAAACCAATGAAAGTAATTTTTGGTAATTTTTTCTTTTATTTTTACAAATTTTGTTTTTTTTTTTCAACTTCTTAAAATCTTTGAAGGAAAACTTATTTCAAAAATTTTTTTAGAAAATAGATTTGTTGTATCTTTAATCACCTTTTATAAATGCGAATAGGAAACTTGATCATAGCCAAAAAATTGGCTTAAAGCTAAAAGATATTTATAAGTTGAAAAGTTAATAATTTAAATTCTTAATTCATAGTATTCAAAATTCAAAGTGTAATTTTTTGGAATTTCTTATGAAGTAAATGTTTTTCTTGATTATAAGTTTATAGTGTTGTAAAAATTGTAAAAGAATTCATCAATTTTTATTTAATATTGAAAAGTTTTTTAATGAAATAAAGACAACTTACATTTTTAGTGATTTATAAGATCATAGGAAAATTTGAAAACTTTTCAAATTCTAAATAAATTCGAAATTGGAAATTTGACATTTGGGTCAGGACTATAAAGATAATAATAATTAAATGAAATTAAGTAGATTTAAGTAGATTGTAGTTATATAAAAGAAATTTTTGATGATGAAGCTGTTTTACTACTTTGGTAGTTTAAAGAAATTAGGTACTTTTCATAATATCTGATTATTCTTAAAACTGAGAATATTAACATTTATTAGCTACTTATAATACTTAATTAATTATCTTACACTTAATTATCTGATAAATGGCATAGGGGTAAAGACACCCCCTTTCATCTTTGGGAATTCTCGGGTTCAAACACCGGTCAGATCTATCTAATAAAAAACATATCGTAAGATAATATGATTATATCGTAATAGTTAATGTCGTAATATAAGACAAAAATTTATTATAAATATATAAACAACTCTTGTGTACGATAATAGATGGCGCACAAAATTGACATTTTTGTATTCATAGTCTTAAACAACTAACTACAGCTAAGTAATCGATGGCTTTGTGAATATAAGGATTAACGAAATTGAAGCCTAATCTAAATAGACTTAGTGAATGTCCTAAAGAGTAATATTTTGTAAACGTGTTAATTTAAGAACAGGGGCTAAATTATATATAAAAATCTATAATTTTGTAAAAAAAATGGGGACTTAGTACATCTAACGTGTATCTGATCATTGATACTTAGAGGTAAAATTATTTTTTGTTTTCCTTATTCTTTGTAGCAGCTCAAGGTCCTTCATATTATAATCTTAATCAAGCTGTAGTTAGGATCTGTTATTTTTGCACTTTCTCTGGATAAAACTGTTGGGCTTATCTCTGATGTACTTATGCTAATCAGACGTTTATTCGACAAAATCTTCTGAATCATTTCGGATCTCTTTCTAAGACTAATCTTAACTTTATGTCTTAGCAGCGTGAATCTAATTCTTTTCTTACATCTCTTTTCTTTTCTCAGCCAGAGTGTCTTAAATATTATTTTAAGTTATTTGTTAATAAAAGTCTTATATTTGTAGCTCTCGAATTAACCCTGAATTTGCTACTATACCTTGGGATACAATTTAAGCATAACCGCTAAATCTTTAGCTTAATATTTATGAAACTCACAGACTCATTCCTAGAACTATTTATTAATACATATAATTTAGTACATTAAGTTGCTATTTCACCAATAAAGTATGCCTTACATTATGCAATTATTTATTGACCTAGGTATCTTAGAATCCTGGGCACCGAACGAGTATTTGATTAATGGCAATAAGATAAGTGAATAAGTGTTGTTAATAATGAATAAATATACAGTTATAAATAAACAGTTTTTATAGGGCAATTAGTATTTCAAGTAGTTTAGTGCATTACCCTTAGTCGAGTATTTCATTACTTACCTAATAAATATAATGATTCCTTTAATAACTGAAAGTTTAGTTTTGAATGTAAAAAATTGAGCTGAGCTCAACTAAAACTCATTTTTAATTTTTTCAAACAAAATTTGAGCTCAAGTGTGGTTTTTGTTTGAAAAAAATTAGATTAGAGTGTAAGTTCAAATATATGTAACTTAATGGATATCCTTAGTGAATACTCATTAAAAAGTATTAGTAAGAACAAAATCTAAAACTAGATTCTACTGTAAAAGTTAAGTTAGCTCTATCGGGTAGAGACTTTATTTTCCTTTGAAAATATATTCATCATTTAAGGATATAAATTTTCCAGAAATTTTCCACCACCTTAAAAATATATAAATTGCCCTTATTTTCATTAAAATATATATATATATATAGGTATATAACTAATAAATGATAATCTAAAGTATATCAACCATAAATATTAAAACAAAATGAATAACACAAAAACAAAAACAAACAGTGATTCTCAATATTTCTTTATTATATTGTTTGCAAGTTTTTCTTTTTATCCTTGGGATAAAATTATCCAAAATTATCCATTTTATTATTGGGATAAAAATTTTCCAAAAAAAAACAAAAAATGTTTACAAAAATTTTCCTATCAAAAACTTTCCAAAAAAAAAAAAATACAAAAATTTTGTAAAAACAAAAGGAAAACAAGAGTATAAAAATTATATAAATATCATTCTGGGGTAGGTCTTTATATTTTGCCCTTTTATAATATTCCTTCAGGATATAAAAATTAGTTTATTTTTTTTTTCTTGAATGTTCTTTTTTTTGTTTTTAGTTTTTCTTTAATTTTTTACTTTGTTTTTTTTTTTTTTGTTTATCTTTTCTATAAATTAAGCGGCATGACTTTCAAATTTAGTGGTATATTTAAAAGTTTTCTAGTTTTTTTTTTTTGGTTTTTGTTTTGGTTTCAATACCATCATATTGTCAAAAAAAAAAACAACAACAAAAACCAAAACAAAAGAACAGGAAAACTTATAAAAAAAAATCGTTTTACGTAGAATAATGATGAAATGATGGTGAAAAACTGAAAAACAACTAAATTAGAAAATTAAAAAGTATGAAAAATTATTAGAAAAAAAAAAACAAAAAAAAAATTAAATATAATAATTTTGATGTTGATCAAAAAGGATATAATCAGAAAAAAAAAAAGGATAATCAGAAAAAAAAAATTTACATACATTAAATTTACAAGGATAATTTCACGAAAATTAAAGTTTTTTGTATATTTTTTTTGATTTTGATTATTTAAAAAAAATTAGATTTTGATGATATCATGATGTTTCTCTGCTTCTTTTTGTATTTATGTAAGACTTCAATTGGTTGTGCCTTATACAATTTGTTGTGTGATTTTGTATGTGTATATGTGATTATGTCAAGTTGAATATAAATACAATGTTATTCGTCTAGATAATGTCTAATATCCTTGATATAGACACGACGAGTTTTGAATATATAATATGAAATATATTTAACTTTGTTGTGATTGTAATTTTTTCTGAAGCTTTTTTCTGATTTCGTACAATATAGGTTTATAGTATGTCTGTCCATCTGTTCTATCAGAATATCCCTCTAACAGCAATACTTGTCATATAATATTTAAGGATTCTTAAATTTTGGATATTATGAGTGCTTGCTTTAGACTGATTTCGTTTACTAAAAATTAGAAAGACTGGAATTAGGAAACCTTCTAGAAAGTTCGTTAAGGATTAACTAAAAACAATGAGGATTAAATAGTTCAGAAATTTCCTAGATTTAATTCAATTTTAATATAACTTGGACATGCATATCTGAAATATATACTGGAACGTAGTGTATTGTCATTAAATCTAATTTGTATAAACTTCGTGGTATTTTTTAATACATATGTATTTACAGGGCGACATTCTTTCAGTATTATAAAGTTTTTAAGGGTCTATTTTTAAGATAAAATATAAGAAATTAATTTTTTCTTTGTATGTTTTTGTGGGTGTTCTTAAAACCGTGCTTACTAATTTTTGAATGAGGTTTCATTTCATTATATTTTAAATAGTAAGTGAGTTATCTTCAAATAACTTCAAAAAATAAATCTTAGAAACTTTTCATACAACGGTTTGAATATTTCGAAAACTGAAGTATAATTCGAAATGAATTTATCCTGTATAAAAGGTTATATGTAGTGTAAAATTTAAGTCATATTTGAATAAATTGATTTAAATTTTAGTATAATTTATCAAATAGAAAATAAACAATTAAACCCTTTTGCTGAAAAGACATTAAAGGGACAGGCGACTCCTTTTAAACTTCATATATTTTAATTTAAATTTTTATAGTAATTTCCTCGGTATTTAAGTGGTTAACCAGCTGTGCGAGGGGAGACTTAAATTATCTGTTCGATTTCCGTTCAGGTCTTAAGCTTTTTTCAAGGAAAGTTACTGAAAAGAAATTCCCCCTTAGGATCAAATATAATAATAGTATAAAATAATTAAAAATAAATATAATTATTAGTATTGGTATAATTAAATAATAATTTAATGTCTTAGTATCCGATGGTTTAAAAATATTGCACTTTTATTTATGTTATGTGATATTAATAAATAAATCAATAATTTGTACCCAAATTAAATTCTTTTCTCTACAATTATCATTATTAAAAAATTTTGTAACCAATACAGAACCAGCACCCACAGTTTGTTCTGTAATACGCTTAGAATGTAGGTATCACGGCCACTGAAATCCAAAAAGGACAATATCAAAATAAAATTTACATACTGCACAAATTGCATACTTATAGGCTATTGACATTACCATGTCATTTTAAACATTAATACCAACACAAAATTATTATGACAACCGATTTTGGATTTTAAATATTTTGTGATATTTAGAAGCATAAATGTTTATAATATTAAAAATAAAATATAAAATATGGTAAATATGTGTGATCACATTATCATTTTTTTAATATATGGACCATATAATAATATATAAGCATACATATATACAAATGTGTATTAGTTGATTTAAAAAAAAAAAAAAATTGATATCACTGTAATGTGAGAATGTGATCTGAATAGAAAACATTTAAGATAAAAAAATTCAAGTCAGTCAAAAAAACAAAAGTAAAATAAAAAAATAAAAATTTGTATTTAAAATTTCGATTTAACTCTTTATTTGATTGCATTATGTTGATATTAAAAGCATTATAGGATTGGGAGCACAACATTAGAAGAACAAAGCATTTAAGCTGGCCTTTGATTTTATTTTTAGATCATAATTTGCATTCTCTGTCAGTTGATTATGAAAATCTTTAGTCACGTCTAATTTTAAAATACATTGACTTATAATGATTCTATAAGTACTTGTTTGCACTTGTTTAAATATTCAAATAATAACACATTATTTAAAGCTCTCTTTGTCCATCACTTGACAAAGTTCATTTACTTCACTTTAGAACAAGTCTTACATTAGTTCTATAAGCCAAGGTCCTAGTAAGCATATTATTTATTAAAAAAAATTAGTTCCAATATTTTAGTCGAGTTTTGCAAATTAAATAAACACTATTGGTACAGGGTGATTTGTATGTAGTTCACATATACCATACTGTAGATAATAAAGTACAGACTAAATAGGGTTTATAGTATGGGTCCAATAGTTTCGGAACTGTGGGGCCTTTAGGAGATTTAAAACTATAATTTGGTATACCATAGGGTAATTACTTTTACTTTTTAACGGATAAAAGGTTGTATATTGGAAGGCAGTAACTTATTAATCATCCTGTATATTAATCTTCAATAAACCAATTCTATTTTAAAATTAGCTTCCAAATTGGAATCAAAACTTTTGTTAGGTATTGTTATTTTTTTTTTTAAATTTAAAAAACTTTTTATTGTGCAACCTTAATACAATTTTAAAGAACTTTTAAACCTTAAAAGATTTTTAAAGAACTTTTTTTTAAATCTACTATATAAAATGAACAAACTGTTGACTAAAGACTTCATAATCACTTCAATGTGATCACATTTAAGTAACTATGTTTAGTTAAAGAATAGAAAAGGATTATTCTTTGATATATTTGACATTTATTAATTTTTGAGATTTAAAAAGAATTTTATATAGGTAATCAATAAATTACGTACGTGATAGCATCATATTTGGATGTCTTCAATATGTAATTGGTGTACATACCATTATAAAAGAATGTATAGGCTGCTAATTCGAAAGTCTAAATTGTACCAAACAAACTGAATTGTTAGTGCTACCTAGTACGTAGCAAATTATAACTTTAGTAGGAATCTAAGGGTTCCTAATGTTAGCGATAAAATAAAAAAAATATATAACAAAACAAAAGACCCACTTAGAAGGTCTCATAAATATAGAAGCGTCCAAACCAAACTTCTGCTTTCTTTAAATGTCAATAGCAGGATTAAAAGAAATATGCTCCTCGCATAAGCGATAAATTCGGATCGACTTAACGGAGGTCTGTAATTTCAGTAGATCATAAACCGTTAGCGCAAAATTGATGGGTATAGTCCTTAAAACTAGTTTGAAACTTTATAAAACAGGGCGAGTATTTGTTGTGTGATAAAATCCCATAACAGTGATTGTCTATCGAGAGCTCCTATATAGACCTAAACAGATCAAGTACTAGCACTAAAGAAGTCTGTATGTCGTAAACGATATTTTTTTTTTCGTCCTTTTACTCTGTGAGGAAGCATAGGGCTTCCAGACATCTCCATCTCACCCAGTTTCCCGCTGCTGTTTTTGCATTCTTCATAGTGAGGTTGCACTGATTGAGCTCGCTTATTATGGTGCGCCTCGAGGTGTTATTTGGACGTAAACGATATACTCGTATATAATTTTAGTAAAATAAAAAGGAAACTACTCGTTTTTTTTCTTTCATAAAATGATAGTTAATAATAATCCATTGATTGAGATTTATGTGTATATTCATTATAAGTTTTATGAGTAACTATTAAAATTGAATTTATCTAAAAAATTAAATTAAAAATTTTAAATAAATTATTTTAACTAATTTTTATTTTTATTTCATTTCAGGTAAAATACATTTACAAAATCGGGATTTATTAGTAAGTAAAACTCTTTAGGTTTCTTTTTTGTTTTATAAGAGCTGCTTTAATAATTAATCCCAAAATTAAGTAATTTTTTATAATAAGATTTTTATTTTCTAAAGATAAGTGTTTAGACGTATTAGAACTTAAACAAAAGTAAAGAATTCCTGAAGTATAAATTATTGAATTTCGACTAATATAACTTTATCCCTAAATCGTTTTAAGGCATTTCTACAAGAGCTTTAGTTATATGCAGTTTAAGTAGCTAGTTTAATTTCACAAAATAATTTTAAACTTGAAACCTAGATTTGGACCTTCCTAGTGTGTAAAACTTTATAGTATCCTAATAAATTCAACTAAAGCTTTCCATAGTGTATTTTTACTTAAGGGAAGAAGCCCAATTCATTTTGTCTAATAATTAACTTATAAGTTAATTTTCTTATTAAAAAAAAAACCATGACTAGTATAAAATAAAATTAAAAAATGTAGGCATTTTAATTTATAATTAAGGATTCTTCTCTTAAACTCTCATTTTTTCATCTATAATAGTTTCAAATTTCTTTTAATTAAAAATAACCTTCAATTTCCAAAATTTTCTCTTAGCATTTTCAATAACATAATTTAAGGGAAACCCTTATCTGATAAGATTATCTAAATTAAAATAAAAAGTTTATTTATAAAAATATATATATATAGTGTATATAGGTTTGTGCGTGCGTAGGAGGAAACGTTCAAAAATCATTTTCTCCAATATTTTCCTATATATTTTATATAATATTAAGAGAAATGCCTTAATCCCTTGACTCATCATTTCTATTATTTAAATAATATATATAATATAAAATATAATTGTACAGATGTATATATATATATGTATAACTTTCTTTGAAAGTGTAGAAAGGACATTTTCAGAAAAAAAAACATTATAGAAAATAATAAGAACAATGAAGAACAACTTTCAAAAGATCTTTTTCCATATATAATATATATACATATAAATAGTGTTGTATGTATATAGGTACAATTAAAGTTTTTCTCAAGGACATTATATATATTTTATTCTGCTGTATATACCAATTATATATTATATAAAATAAGATAAAACACATCAAATTAAAGTCTTAGATTCCTAACATTAGTACAGGATACGGAAAAACTTTGAATTGTTTTAAAAATAATAAAAAAAAAAAAAAAACAGAAAAAATAACAAAGATTCTAAACATGTTGCTAAAATAAAAAAGTCAAAGAAAAGTTCTATATTTAACTTTGTAGATTTTTATATATTTATATTTCTTATTAGACACTATGTTTAACTTTTAGTGAAAACAGCTTGAAGCAAAAATATGGTTTCGGTTATAAATACAATAAAATTAAGGCATATAAATTCTACAATATTGGAAATACAATATCCTTAGTTCTATTAAAGATATAGGACATTGGGAGCTTCTATTTATCATTATTTTTATTTTAAAATTATTTAATCAATTAACCTGTAGTTTTTGAAACTTTGGTTAGATTTGGGTTGACCTTTAGTTGATTTCTACTTTAGTTCCAAAAACGTACTTTGCTTTGCTTCTGCTATACCAATAGATTCAGTAACCAATAAATTTTTGAATCACGTAATACTAATAGATAGGTTAATAGGTTCTTTTATGACCTACTTCATATGTAGTAGGCAAAGTAACTTTATCTATTTGTCAATTTATTCAGTTCGTCAGTACCGTCTTATAAAAGTTAAGTAAATAACTAATTTACATATTAATATAGATTTCTATTACAAAAATGAGCTGGTAAATTTGTTGTGGGTCTCAGCCTAAGTTAGATTTATATATGTCATAAGAATTAAACCATTAAAAACTAATTAAAGGCACATACGGATCTAATAAATGCTTTACTGCTTATACCCAGCAGTGGATTCATTATCCAATACATTTGCCAATTAGTAGCATGATTAGTGGATCTTCAGTTTCAAAAATTGATTTGAGGCGTTTTATTAAATTATTGAATATCTTTCATTTGAAATAAATTTGGATCATTTATGACTCTCCTAACATTCTTTAGGCACGGAACTTGATCCATAACTTAATTTAATCCCTCGGATAGTAGGATCTGGTTACTATTCGATTAATAAAAAATTATAAAACTGCTTTGGAACTTATTTCAGTTCACATCTGTTCGTAACTTTAGTTTGATTTAGGTAGTCCATAAGAATTTAATCCCTACAACTTAGTTAAAGGCATATATGGATTTTTCAAATGTCTTGCTACTGTCGCTCAGTAGTAGATTTAAAAGGCAATACTCTCTCACATCACGAGCATGTGAAATTAATAGTCAATTTTCGTTTTCAACTCGAGGCGTTCAATTACAATACAAAATATCTTTCTTTTAAAAAATATTACGAACTTTGTATGACTTTTCTGACATCTTATAGGCAAGAAACCTGATCTGCAGTACAATTAATCTGTCCAATAGTTGAATAGTCAACAGTTTGGCAAATAAGAACTTTTAAAACTGCTGTGCACCTTATTTCAGTTCACAACTGTTTTACTAAATGTTTTAATATATTATATAGACCTAGAATTAGAAAAGAAAATAATAATAATCCCATGTGACCTGTTTGTCTTTTAAATTTTTGGGATTATAGAAATTTGACTTAAGGTCCTTTTTCAGATGATTGTTTTGGTTTTTGTTTTATTGGTTCTGTTTTTTTTTTTTGTTTTTTAATAATAATTTACTAGAATTGCGGCAATAATTTTTGAAATATAATCTTTTAAGAGAACTAAATAATTGTTGAAATATATATATTATATACATATATATAACACAAACAATTTTCTTTTAAATAAAGATTTAGTAGAAAAAAGTAGAAATTCTCAAGAGTTTTTAATATTTATTTGTATGTATGATTTAATAGAGTTAATTTTGACATTGTAATAGGAGTTTTATTGTATAGTTTCAACACTTAATGTGTTTAATTTGATAATATCAATATTATGTTATTTTTTATTACATTTTTTATTGTGAGTTTTCTTTTTCAAAAACAAAAAAAAATTAAGGACATTTTGGGGGTATAATTTAAGGCTATTTAAGTTTTTAAATTACTGTTTAAATACATATTCATTAACCTTTTGATTTATTAAAATAATTATAGTTTTTAAAAGGGTTATGGAAATTTAATTATTATATTTATAGATTGTTGATATGTGCTATAGTGTATGTAAAGTAGACAATAGTGGATAATAGAACATATCTTATATAATATGGATTTTAAATTACTTTGTTGGTTCGATAGCAGGTTATCTTTCAAAACAATTATTTATTACCAGTCTCTTACCTCATACAATGTTATAGAGGAGTAGGACATGCCTTTCATTTTTAGGCGTGGACGAATATGGGGCTAATGTGATATACATATATTTTTATAATTTTTATATAAATTTAAAACTTGTAGTTATTGTACGGGACTCTAACTTGCACTCCCGTAGTAAATAAATCATAAACATATGATACATTACTAAGCCGTATACCACTTAGGCCTCAAAGACCATACTAAATACCATACGATTATACCATCACATTTATTTAAAAAATTCAAAAACTGTGGTATTAATTTTAAATTAGGGATCATATATTAATGATATAAATACAGACTGGAAATGAATTCAACATTTCAAATAAGTGTCTTCCTATTTTAAAATGCAGTTAAATTATTAATGGTGGAAAATTATTATGTTAAAAAATAAGTCATAGCATATATAATAAAAAGGGTCAGGGGCAAAATACTACACATTTACAGAATATAACAAAATGAAGTAAAACTTTTTAATTTTTCCTTGAAATTTAAGGAAAATTTTTAGTAACAATGGTTCAATTTTAAGAAAAACTAATTGAGGCAGGAAGAGTTTTAAATACATTAAAAAATTGTTTTTGTCCTGTAATTTTTGCATCTTTGTTTTGTTTAAAACGTGTGGATGTTTAAGTTTTTGTTTTTTGTATACCTTCTGTTTATTAAAAAACAAAAATTTACCTAGCAAACTTCCAACTTAAATTCCAGGATTTTGAAATAAACGGAAAGCAAAATTTTGCAAAAGTCATGTAACTGTAATTTAAATAACGATTATTTCCGTAATATATATAATTTATTTAATATATAAATATATATATATTAATAAATATATATATATAATTTAATTTTGCAAGTGCAGGATTTTATAAAAAAATTACCGGAACAATAGTTTAACAATATTATTTTTAATATTGAAATTTTTAATTTTATTTTTTTAAACTTAAACCTGAATTTTGTAAATTACTTTTGTAAAATTAATAACAAATGAAAAATGGGTACTACTTTGTAAAATTTCATTTATATTTTATGGGTGTAATCTAGTTGTGATATATTTAATCTATTCCAAAGTACTCATCACATAAAAATAAGAGGGATTGTAAATACGTCTAACAAATATTGCACCTGTGTTGCACCCAAATATTGCACCATATGTCTAACAAATATTGCACCTACCTGTATAATTTATTATAATTTATGAATATATAATTTTAATAATTAAAAGCCCCAATGCACATCCATTAGAAAGTACTGCACTTTGTTGTATATGTTCGCCTAAATATACGCAAAATGTGTGTTGAAAAAATTTTTCAATAATTGTGCTTTAAAATTTGAACCAGCAATTTTGTTATGTCATATGGGTGATGTTATGTTATATGGAAAATAGATTTTTTTAAAAACATAATAAGTTTATGAATTATTAAAAAATTTTTTTATTTTAATGGCACGCCACTGTAGAAGTAATTTCGTTTGACATAATACAGAACTAATGTTATAAATAGCTGCAGCTATTAGAGTTTTATTTTATTTTTCAGTAACGAAGACAAATTTATAAGTGCATTTTTATTTTTTTTTTGTCCTTATTATCCCTCGTGTGAGCATAGGATATCTACTAGGCATCTCCATCTGACTCTATTCGGAGCAGTTATCTTTGCTTCCTCCCATGTTTTTCCAATTGAGGTTAGTTCTTCCGATATCGTTCTCTTCCAGGTGTTTTAGGGCGGCCTCGTCTTCGGGTTCCTTATTGGTTCCATTCTAGTGCTTCCCTTGCTATGCTATCTTGCGGCTTTCTAAGTGTGTGCCCTATCCATTTCCACTTCTTCCTTTTGATCTCTTGCCCAATTGCTTCTACTTTGGCAAGTTTCCATAGGTCCCGGTTACTTATTATGTTCGGCCAGTATATTCTGCATATTATTCTTAGACATTTGTTAATGAAAACCTGTAGTTTCTGTGTGATGTTGTTCGTAACTAACCAGGTTTCACTTCCATATGTTAAGGTGGTCTTTACGCAGGTTCCAAATATCCTCAATTTTGTTCCTCTGGACATTTGTGTGCTTTTTCATACTGGCTGTAAGCGACCAAACATTGCCCTGGCCTTTTTGATTCTGCTTTCGATGTCGGCGTTTATGTTATTGCTGTTATTTATGATGCAGCCTAAGTAGTGGAAATTATCTACATAGTCAATTGGTGTGTTGTTTATCACCGAACGGCGTGGGTTGTTGATGTTAATGGCTATCGCTTTCGTCTTTTCGATATTTATTTCCAGGCCCACACTTCGAGCTAATGTTGCTAGATGGTCTATTTTAGCTTGCATATTATTTATTGTGTGTGATAGCAGGCAGATGTCATCGGCATAGTCCAGATCTTCTAATTGCCTGAAGAGATTCCATGTTAATCCAGTTCTTTTGGTACTAATCTCTTTCATTATGTCATCTGGCACTACTGTGGGTTGCTGACAGTGGACAACCCTGTTTTACTCCTATGTTGGTGGTGAATGGTTCGCTGGTATTACCATTGTAGAGTACTGAGAGTTGTGTTTGTTCATACATGTTCTGTATTATTTTTATTATTTTTTCCGGCATATTTCGGTTTCTAAGTGCTTTCCATAAGGCTTTTCTGCTTATACAATCGAATGCTTTCTTGAAATCGATGAAAACCAGGTATAATGGGGCTCGCCATTCTATTGACTGTTCAACGATGATTCTGAGCGTATTAATCTGGTATGAAACTGCTATGGGGACGAAAACCTGCTTGCTCATCTCTTATTTGGTTCTCTAGCTTCGCTTGCAGCCTTGTTTGTATTATTGTTGCCATAATTTTATAGATTGTGTTTAACACTGTTATGCCTCTCCAGTTGTCGCACTTGGTCAGATCACCTTTCTTTGGAAGTTTGATGATTATTCCATTTTTCCATGTGACCGGTAATCTGTCCTCATCCTATGCTGTTGTGATGTGAGGTTCTAGAAGCATAAAAACATACTATTTTTAAGCATAATGCAATGCTCAAAATTTTTGCATAATGCAATGCGATTCGAAATTTTTTCAACAGCTCTTCACAATAATATCTATGCATAATCTTCAAATTGCGAAGTTTGTAGACACTGAAGGCTAAAGATTTCAAATTTTAACCTTTTCGAGGCGACTCATTCCAATTCTATAAAAGTTTCTTTAGCTTACCAAGTTTAAAGTTTCCAAAGTTTCAAATAAGATATCCTTTTGCAGCACTATGCAGGATAATAGTGTTAAAGAAGGAACGTCCAACATGGCAATGAAAACTTATAACAAGTGATTATTTTTTAAAATTAAAAAGTTCCGATATATTATTAAAGCGATAGAACCAATTTTTTTTTAAATTGTAAATTTTAAATCTATTTTTTATATACTTACACCTATTTATAAACTTTAAAGCACTATTATACAAAATCACTTATCAATTTAAAACTAAAAGTACAACTACAATAAAAAACTTATCTAATATAAAATAAGACAAATTAAGTAAAATTGCAACGATTTACACGTACTTAAAAACTACTCTTAAATTATCATTGACTTTGATTGATTTAAACTAAAATTGTTACAAATATCCTGGAAAATAAAAATTATTTTAAATTGGTTTTTATATTCTTTTTTATTTAGTTGCAAAATGTCAATTTATTCAATTTTGTGCATTTATCTAGGAATTAATATAAATGTTAAATAAAAATATAAAATAAAATAAAAGAATTGTGAACTGAATTAACTTGAATTTATTTTATTTTGTTCATATTATTGCCTATGAAATAGAAAAAAAAAAAATGCATTTTATCGTTTACAGATCATTAATTTTATCGTATATTTTCTTCGTCCTTCGTCTTTTCATTTGTATTAGTTTCTGTGTATATGTGTATATATAATGTATTTACCTTAGATTCATTTTAAAGTATTATTCATATCTTCGAACAAATAGTTACTTCAATTGTATTATATTTTACAATTTTATATAAATAATAAATATATATATATATATATATATTAAGAATGTATAATGGTCGTGACAAGAATTTTTAAAGTTATTTCTTATATTTATAAAAGTCATCAATGATTTTGAGAATTGTCTTAAGAAAATTGAAAAACCTCTAAAACAAGATAAGAATAAAATGAATACTTACGATTTTCGAAAGCGCATTTTCCGAATTTCGGTTTAAATTTAACTAATTTGATTAGGTAGTACTATTTAAATAAACTATTTAAGTAAGATGTCTCAATATAATTTTTTAATCAATAAAATCTTAGAACCTTGAATACCTTAGAAGGTTTTGAAAATTAAATTGAATTGTTATGCAATATTTATGAAGCGTCTACAATTAATCCTATCTTTACGATTTTTATATGGAGCCTGCATATGCATGATAAAAATGTGAAAAAGGGTCCCGCTAGCCTTCGGGAATACCTCAGTTGTAAAGAAGACGAAACACTACAGGTGTTATTTTATATTGAATGATAAATTAAACCCCGGATAATTTAAGCAAAAGTGTACACTTGTAGTTAATATATATTTAATCAGCCGCTATATATCATAAAATTTACAATTTAACAATTTGTAAAAATTTTCACAAATTTGTAAATTTTAATAAAATTTATCTAAATGTATTTAATATAAAAAAATTTTAAATAAATGTAAAAGATGTTTAATTGTAAATTTGATGAAACATAGGCATCAAAATAATTCACAGACCTGTAAGTCTTACAGTTTTAATAAGTTTGAAGCCCATACGCTTGTTAAAGTTTATATTTAATTCCTTTTTGTATCGAATTCGACTTAAACCATAGGTTTCGCAGGTTTAAGTTGGTACCCAAAAATACCCTTTAGCCAAAATGCTAAATTGGCTTTATTTCATTTGATGATTTGGAGTTTCTTAAAATTCGGCCTTATTGCCATGTTGAATGCT
The DNA here is from genome assembly GCA_963082915.1 of Dolichopus griseipennis. NCBI lineage: Eukaryota > Metazoa > Arthropoda > Insecta > Diptera > Dolichopodidae > Dolichopus > Dolichopus griseipennis. The sequence continues at coordinate 236,326 of CAUJBZ010000457.1, read as the reverse complement.
AAATAATACAAAAATCAAAATGGAAATAAAGTCGAATTCCAATTAAATTTTACCTAATCTCTTAAAAAATTTCTGAAGTTTTAGTGAAATACTAGAAGGATCTTAGATGCCATTATAAAATCAGGGTTCCCCTTTTCCAGGGCATTTATACATTTATTCTGGAAAATAGATTGAAATAAAATTGAGTTTTATATTCCTGCTCAGTATTTCTAACAAGTTCAAAATTGAGGTATAATTTTAATTTTAATAAAAAAAGACTTTTTTTTTGAAATATTAAATATATTTTTATTTTAATTTATTACAAATAGGTTCCGGTTAATAATGAAAAATTATGTCGACCAAGTGGCCCATCTCTAGTACTTCGGCAGGCTTGCAATCTTTTACCAAAATTCTGAATCACGTTGTTCAATAAACTGTTCTCAATGGTTGATATCTGCTCGATAATGTTGTTTTTAAGCTTTTGAATTGTTGTGGGATTATTGATGTACACTTTCGATTTCACAAAACCCCACAAAAAAAATCCAAATTAAAAAAAATTTATCAACCATCAACTTGATGGCACGATTTTTTGGAGCATTTTCTCTACCAAATTTTGTTCAAAATTTCCTAATTACATCTTGAAAACTTTTACCATTTTCAAAAAATGTTGTAATAACAAAAACACGTTAACTAGTCTATATTAACTAACCGGAATGTATTTAGAATATACCTAAGGAAACCTCGTATAAAAATTCCAGGTAGAAAAAAAATGGCGGCAAAATCAAAATGATACCTCAATTTTGAACACCCCTTATATATATATATATATATATATATATTGAAGTACCTATCAAAATTATGACCAAATCAAATTAAATATTTGAAAAATGGAAATAAGGTCAATTCGGCTATATTTCCTTTGTAACGCGGTAAAATTGCTGAATTCTGGCAATTCCCGAAATCGAATTTTAATAATTGATTTTAAAATTAATAAATATTACAATAACCAGTCGACATTAAATAGTACAACAAATTGAAATGTCTAACAAATTACATTAAATCTAAATTAAAGATATTTTGAAAATTTTTCTTTAAATATTTACCCAAAATTTTCTTTAATTTTATTTAATTTAAACATTTTATTTTTGATATTGATTTTATTTTAAATAAACACAAAAAAAAAAAATACGATATTTATTTAAAAATCAAGTTGAATGTAATATCTTAATAAAAGTATCTGAATACTTTTAAAAAATTTTATTTACTACTTATTGAAGGACATCTCTTTTAATAAACAATCAAATACTAATGAACAAATACTTTAAATGAAGTATTTTCTAATTATTTTATTTATAACTTAAGTTCACATTTTGTTTTCTATTTTCATTTTGAAAAGAAGACTTTTTAATTTTTAATTTAGAATGAATAGAAAGTCTACATAATATTTTCTCTGTCCCTCTTTTTTACAATTTAATCTTATTACGACATCACCAAAGCATCCTCAATCTTTATTTAATTTAATTTTTTTTTTTCATATTTTGTTGTTGTTTTTGTTTTTTTTATTCTTGAGTCTCTTTTGGATCTGTCTTAAATGAAGTTTAATTTTTATTAAAGAAAACAAAAAAAAAAAAAAAGCGAATGTCTCTTGTTTATGTCCTTTTTCTAGAAATTCAAACGTTAACTCTGAAGGAGTCTAAAACACAAACATAATGTAAAACAAAAACAAATAATCGTTATGTTGAAATGTAATAAAAATGCCCTTTAATTTAAATGGAAGGTCAGCAGGATTCAAAGAAAGTAAAAAAAAAAAAAAAATACAGAAATTATTATCCTTTTATGTTTGCGCTTTTAATTTTGTGTTTCTTTTTTTTTTTTTTGTTTTTTTGATTTACATTTCTCACCATTAAATTAGTGGGATTTCACTGGGCTGCCTTTACTTTTTTTTATAAGATCTCTCTACAGGAGTATAGGATATCCTTTCACAACTTTGAATCTAATCTAATTCCATATCCTTGTGCTGTTATAAAATATAAAAATACAAAAAAAATAAGAAGAGTAAAAAAAATAGAAAATTTTTTTCAAGGATCTAGAACGTCAATTCATCATTAAAATGATACAAAAATAGATGAATATAGGTATGAATACACTGAGAAGCTTATAGTTGTTTGTTTTATTTATAATTTTTTCATAGGAGTCTGAGAAATGGCGTAGGTGGAAGATCTCGCGGGCTTAAATTCAAAATTAAATTATAATATGTAAGCATTTTTATTTAATCTTCTATATCAGCTTCTGTTGAGTAATCAACGACTTTGTCAAAAAAAAAGAATTGACGTAGCTGAAGCTATGTTGAAAATGTACTAATGGTTTCTGAAGCCCCTGCAGAATTGAAAAGGAGAAAAAATCCCAGGAATTAATTTTAAAAGTACATTTTTGATTGAACTAATTTCTTAGAACTTAAATTTGCGCATAGAGGGTGATCTGTATGCTTTATCCTAACATTGATAAAGGATGTAGGAGGTGCTATTGACCAGTGCTATTGACCATTAAGTCGAGTCAGCTAATTCAATGCAATTGAAATTTGAGCCTAACCAAATGATTGAGACTATAAACTTTATTTTGATCAAAATGTAAAGGTGATTTTAGATTAATTTATATTTACTGCTTTAGCTTGTAAGACTTACAGATAACGGTACTTGCATGAAATCTTGTTTGACAAAATTTCGGTGGACAATATCTTCTTTGGCAAAATCTCGCTTTTTTTAATCCTTCGAATTCAGAATTTCATATTTAAAAAAATATAAATATTCCGGAAAAAAGACAAATCCTGAATTTGATTCCAACTCTTAAATCCTCCCAATATTTTTACACAATATTCCTAAGCCATTTCAAAGTTAAGGCAAACACAGAGATTTTTAAAAAAATCGATCGATTTTTAAAACGAGATTTCGTCAATCAAGATTTTGTTCCGCTCCCCCTAAGTTCATTATAATTTAAAAAATTCTTAGTGTACATTAGCTTACGCCCCTCAGTGTAATTGAAAAAAAAAGTAGTTAAAATAAAATAGAAAATTGGAAATAAAAAACAACCTTTGGGGTGTCCTTAAAAATGGTATCATTTTTTCTCTTTAAATGGGATTTCCAGTTTCTCATAAAAAAATCAACACAACAAAATATTGTCAATAAAAATAGGGAATAATTTTTTTTTAATTTTTTTTTTGTTTTTTTGGAATTATTTTGGAATTTGTTTTATGATTACTGTAAAACTCCTCCTCTTCGACCAAAATTCCCTTCCCATTTTAATTTTTTTGTAAACATTTTGGTTGGGGCACTGGGGGCAACAAACCAAACAACAAAAAAAGGTTAAATTGAGTGCTTTTTTTAAATATCTTTGTGTTCATTTTTTTATTAGGTCAAAAATATAAAAAAAAAATCTAAAAAAATAAAATGTTTAATTATTATGATCGGACAGAATATCTAAACTTATTTCTGTGTTTTGCATCCTATCTTCTCCTTGTTTTTTTAATAAACGTATTAAGCACGGGTTGCCCAGTAATTTTACTGTTACTGTTTATTACATTTTTATTTTCCTTCTGTATAATTGTTCTGACCAATTTTTACGTGCCTCGTACATCATAAATAAATATACGGGAGGACAATAGTGGGTATTTGTGAATTGTGATAATATTGTTAGAAACTGAGGTATAAAACAAAACAAGATTAAGAAATTATCACAAAGATTGTGAAGAGCAAAATAGTGTTATGAACCGGAATAATGAAAACTGAAACTGTTGCTAGTCAAAGTCTAGAGTTGGAAGTAAAATAGGATAGAACAGGAGAGTTGGTGAGTTGAGGGCTTGGATAGAAACGAACTTATATCGTACCTTCTTCTTGAAACGTTTTAAATAGCTTAATTATATGTCTGCAGGGAACACATTGGATGGAAGCAAGTTTCATATTCTAGCAGTTGTCCCAATAAATAAGTTTCCAAACTAGGTTTGAACTACCTAGGAGTTTACACCATTCGGAAATGGACACTTGTGTTATCCTTGGTGTTTCGCTGAAATTGTTTAAAAGAAAGCATTGATTGATCGACGAGTGTTAAGAAAAGTGGAAGTAGCCTAAACAATACAACTAGGGGTCGCCGTTAAGCGTAAAGAGTGATTTTAAATTTTAACCAGGTTAAGTTAATTTTGTTAATTTAATTTGATGGAAAATGTATTCAAGTCTTAAGTAATGAGGAAGCACTGTTAATGGTTAGAAGATGTTAATGATTAGAAGAAATTTAGATTACACTCATCATGAAATGAAAAGTTCATAGAATCGGGCTTATATTTTGCAGATGAAAAGGAAATAAAAATTTTTTATTTAATTTCTGAGAGCAAATCTGGGTTAAATTTTTAAAACCTTCAGTTTGAAGTAATTTTTTTCGAATTTCTCAAACTACTGTTTGAAGTTATAACATTTTCTTGGTTTAAACACAACACCAATAATAATTAACAAGTACATATAGTAAATTTAATTAAGATACGATGTTTCAACTACTTCTGTAGATCTACTTAGTCCTGTAGCAAGTATGCGAAAAGGAGCAATTTTGGGTTTGATGCAGTATCTTTCGTTAAAAACAATACTAGTCCTACTAGATGAAAATTTTCTTAAAATTTAATAATTTAGGGATTTTCGGAGAATTTAGAATTTTGTTTTACTAAATAATATTCTACTGAACTTAAAAAAATCATTTTCATCATTTACACCAAAATGATTTTGCAATTCAAATATTTCTTTTCTGATTTACTGAAGGTAAAAATTTAAAGTAAAGAAAATGTTTTAAATTAAAAGAAAGTGTCCGTCGTTTCCATCACCCTTTTTTTTTAAATTGATGACACACAAACCCAATACTCCAATACTCACTAAATTTACCGGATAAATTTGTTTGAATTAATTTCAACAGTATGTTTAATAATCAACACAGCAGGATGTCTCCAACGTAAGAAACAATAAGTTTGTCATGCACTAGGTAAAGTATTAAATCAAATCTGAAGCATGATACCTGATTCTGATCAAAAAGATTTTTAGGAGTCAATAAATAAGGTCCCATTCATTAATTCCGGGTTGTTATCTATCTTTCAATTTAACTTTAGACTTTTTTGGAATGTTTCTGAAGAGTTTAAAGATTGAATTGAAAGAAAAGATTCTGGAAAAGGGCAATATCAGAATATGTACCCTGTGTTTTAATTTAGCTTTAAGATCGTTCTAGAATATGATCTATATCTCTCCAGAATTAACATTCCGGTGTTTTATTTCTCAAGATATTGAAGATTACTTTGAAAGTAAAATAACACTCCGGTGCCTTATTTCTCAAGAGATTGGATATTACATTGAAAGTAAAATAACAGCCTCAAGCTTTATTTCTCCAAAGGCTGGAGATTAGATTAAAAGAGAGATAGCAGCCCGAAATTTTATTTCTTAAGAAGTCAAAGGTCTTATGGAAAATAAGACCCCTGAGAATGAATTACTTTGAGAAATAACACCTCGCCCTATTTCACAGGAACTTTTTTTATTCCTCCAATTTTGTGATTTAAAAATTTAATAGTTCTAAGATAAAAGAAAACTATAAGATGAAATGATGAAGGTATCATCACAATGACGTATAATAAAAGACAATCATAATTCTAATAATTAAATCCTGAAATGGGATTTGCAATGAAACATTTAGCAGGGATGGAGAAAATAAGAAAATTGTTATGACATTTATTAATTTTATTTAAAAGAAAAATTATTACCGTTATATAACAGTGATCTTACGGTACCAAAATAAAAAGCACAGTTATAAATTGTTAGATAATTATTATTAATATTCACGTAATATGCAATCATTTATTTCTTTTATGATGAAATTAAGTTTTATTCACCTTGATTTTCTGAAAAAAAAGTCATTTTAAATTACAACAGTTTAATTTACGAGTCAAATTTATTATAAATATGTAAAAATTTAATTTTTATTGGATTTAATTATTTTTATTTTTATGGAAGTTAATTAAATTTTTTTTTTAATTTATTAGATGTTATAACAATTTAATTTTAAAATGATTTTATTATATTTTAAATTACTGTGGGAGGTTTAAATTTTTTTTTTTCCTAAATTTAATTACTTAAATGATATTACATAATTTTTATGTAATTTTTAATTTAAATCACCTTTTGGGGTAATTTAAATTTATATTATTACAATTTTTTAATTAAATATTTACAAAATAATAAAATGGCTTCTCTGTTATTTAAAAATAATTATAAAGGATTGGATTAAATAAAAAATAAACTTTAGGATTAAAATACTTTTAAATTCCAACCATATTTTCTAGGATTAAAATAATTATTTCAAAAATTGATTATAGCCAATTATAAGTTTGTACTAAATATTAATATGTTAATTGAAATTTTTATAAAAAATTTTGAAATAATATTCAAAAATATATGAAGAATAGTGATATTATAAAATAATTCGCAAGTACTTAAACGTTTTCAAAAAATATGATGTCTTTATTGAATTTTCAATGATAAGTAGTTATCGAATTGTAGAGGTTAGGTATATCAAATCAGTAACTTATAAAATCAGTATATGTAATTTGTATGAATTACAATTTACAAACTATCAATCGACTAATTTGATAAGTAAAGGGATTTAATTAAAATACATTTACTTACTTGAAACCTACAAAGTTGTATCTCAATAAGTCTAAAAACCGAAACTTTGAGTATTTGCACAAATAAATAAAGTATAACTCAGTGAAATGTAAAATAAAGAGATAAAGTAGGTGATTTAGATTATATCATACTTTAAATTTAAAAATAAAAACAAAATTTTGCTTAAGTAAGAATTAATTGTCTGAGGTCATTAAATTAAAAAAATGTTTTTGTAAAGATGACTAATTTTGTTCAAAGTAGTGCAACATCTATTGATGGGTTCAATTTTTCCGTACTCTGTATTGTGTTGATAATCAATTAAAAATCTTGTATTTCTAGTTTACCGAACAAAAGCGTTTAATCAAAACTTATTATTAAGTTATTGAATAGAAATACTGTTATTTAATATATCAAAAGTAAAAAATGATGTCAAGAGTTGTCTTTGTGAAGATAATGACAGCAAGTTTAATTACTTTATTTAATTCAAGAGTTGTCTTTGTGAAGATAATGACAGCAAGTTTAATTACTTAAATGTTCATTGCAAAGAAACCTTTTACCAAAAATTATAGGAACGCAAATCTAATATGGCCTAATCTACAAACAAAATTTAAAAGAAAAGGCCACAAAGGTAAAGCTACTTTCGGACTAAAAAAAAACTTCAAAAATGGCTGAGGCCAAAAAAAAAACCAAATAATACAATCGGAAATTGAACTCTTCAAATACACTTCCTGGTTCCATATCTTAGAATAAGAATTATGCGATTTATACCAAAAAAAAATTTTAAGAGGTTAGGCCATTTTGATTTTGTGGTCCTATTCTTAAAATCTTATTTTGACAAAAATTATTTCATAAATAATTTCGGATATCTAAATATCAGTTTGCATATTTTTAGGAAATATCTTATATAGGAATATATAAGCATTCTGTCCCAAATCTTATATAACTAAATAATTTAGTGAAACTCTCATTTTAAAACCAACTTCTTTATACAACATTTCTTTGCATTATACGAAATCGGGACTGTGAAGTTTTTTTTTGTTTTTTGAGTACTAGATTATTGTGAATTGCAAATTTGTTAAAATTTTTTTGCGTTCTTTTGTGTGATTTTGAATTTTTGATAAGGGCATAAACTAGAGGTTTATTATGTCAAGTGGTACATACAATTAAAAATCATTACCCTTTAACTGGTCGTTACAGAATAATTAAAACGTAGCAATTAAAATGAAATTAATTTAAAACTTAGAACTTTTTCAGAAACTTTTAAATTTCAGTCTAAGTTTCAGTCTTAAGTTCAGTTTTCTATTTAAAATCCCAGATTTTAACTTTCAATTAATTTCCTTTAACAAATATCCATCTTAGAAACTATAACCATATATTAATATATTTTAATTATCTTATTATATAAAATTTTTTCTAAATTAAATCGTTTTTAGTATTTATAAAAATAATTTCAAAAATATTTTTTTTTTTTTGCCTAAAGGAAGATTGTGTAAATCTTATTATTTATCGGATTATCAATAAATCAATAAACCACTTTTATTATTATCTTTAATAATGATATATTCATAGAATTACTAGTACTAGAATGGCAATAGAGAAAAAATTTTCAGACAAATTTCAAAATTTGGTACGTGTACCGTTTGTATGTATTTACTAGTTTCTCCGCGATTCATTTCATTTTGAAAGTGAAATATAAAAGAAACTTTTAAGTACGATTTAAGTAAGATTTCAAAGTTAAAAGTAAATGAAAACAAATTAGAAAATATTATATTCAAAAAATTTGTGTGTTGTTGTGCTTTTTGAAGTTTTTTAAAAAACATTAAATTAAATAAAGGATTATTAAGATGGGAAGAAAGTGTTGCTCAAAGATTTTTTTTTATTTCTTGAGGTTTTACAAATATCAGCCGATTTTTTTAAAATTATTTTAAAGGTATTTTCCTTTTGGTTTTTGCTTTTCATTTTTCATTATTATTAAGTGACCGTTCTGTAAATTCACCAAAACATAGTATATTTTCGAATAGAATCAATTTGAAAATCATATTGTAATGCTAAAATTTTTAAATAATAAGTAAAGTTTTGATTGAATAAAAAAAGGGTAAAGAAAAAACCTTTTAATTTTTTATTCGGAAACGTTAAGTTATTTGAAACAGAAATCAAAACCCTCCTTACGGTTAATATAAATGTAGATTTCATATTTGCAAAAGGTTCGTTCATATTTAAAAATGGCTAAAAATGTTTATATATTCACAAGATTATAAATACTTTTTATTTTGTTCAAAAAATTATGATTTGTTTTTGATTTACTTATTTTCATTTCCACGATGAATAAATAAACCTACGATAAACCTTAAGATAAATCAAAATAGATATGTAAGTTATTAAAATTAAACTAAAAATATACTTGTTGGAGATTCCATTGTTTTTAAAAATAATTGACTGCAATTTCTTCTAATATTATTAAAATTTTTTTCTTGATGTTTTGCTCATTTATATATTTAATATTAAAAGTGAATATTTAAAGTAAAAGTAAATTAAATCAAATAGTAAATATCTTTATTCGAAATAACTTACAATATACAAACTGCCCAATCCAAATGTATTTCTATGTAAAAATGTAAATAAAAAAACTAATGAGAAACTCCCTAATAAACATTCTCATTTATTCAAATTTAAGCAATGACAGATGAAGTAGCCGTACCATTTGTATATGCATACGAAATTGCACATGTATTTTTTTGTCTGAATACCTCAGGATAGGAAATCACATTAGAAGAAAAGAGTCGGGAACATTCTTTTGCCATTCTAGAACTAGTAATTCTATGGATATATTAATCTTCCCACGGGGTTTAATAACCATTAAGTAAGCACACATGTACATACATATACTTATATATTAATACCATTGTTTATTATGTTTATTAAGTAATAACTTAAAAAGAAAATATAAGGATATCAATTGGTAACACTTACATAAAACGGAAAAAGGGAGGATTTTTATAAGAATATTAAAATTTATTTTAAAAAAAATATATTTGAATATTTTAAAATTGAAGGGAATTAAAACAAATGATCTAACTCTACAAAAAAAAAATTTGGGTGTCCTGATAAACATTCTTTATCATATTCGAACATTCAAGCCATTTTCAATGTTTTTTTTGGAAAAAGTGATTCATGAGACGGTTTTCATATAAACTCTTAACATGAGTTTGTCAGTAATCGAACTGCTAATAACTTTTTAATTTAGAACTTTTTGAAGTGGATTAGGACTCTTACAATTATGAATAGCTACTTATTTTGTTCTTTTCTACATAAATATGAAGCATTCTTCAGTATTCACCGTATGCTTATCAAGTTAAAAAAAAATTCAAAAAATCGGATTTGCTGTTAGTTTCCATAGCAACAGCTAGTATAGATTCATAAAACTTTACTAAAAGGTTCGCCATCACTCAAATACATGCGGTTTATAAAAGGACTTATCTTAGACCATATTTAAAATTTGTAAAAGTTATAAAGTGAGAAGAGGCTTTTATAACAATTTGTAAAATATTATATAAAATATAATTTTAATGAAATATAATAAAATGAAAAAAAAATGAAATATTTCATTCAATAAAACTTAAGTATTTGAAACTTTAGATGCTATATAAGTTTTAGAAATAATATAATTGCTGGAACCAAAATTAATAAACCGCACAATTTAAAGTAACTCTTAGATTTCATGCCTTCAGTGTTCTCAGTACTCGTGCTCTTATTCAAATTATTACATTTTGACTTTAGAACAAAAGAAACCAAGGATATTGTAGTTAATTTAAAAAAATCCGAAACTCAACTCACTTCCAACTCCGAATTTGATTTACTCATTCTGTAAGCGCATCGAATTGCTCGAAACACTAGTGGAGTCAAAGTTTTGATTTTAGTCGAACCTTAAACTTTTTACAACTCTCGCAGAAATTTACAATATTCACCATTTGAAAATAGAAAAAAGTAACGATATAACAATACAACATATCACTAATCAGATGCTGAACACCGTCTAACAGATAACCCATTTCTTTGAATTTCAATTTTTAAGCTAAATTTGAACTTTTCACCAAATATAAACACATATTTTGACATTTTTTATATCAGATGTGAAAAATTTTTGTTTTTTTCTGCTACGTAACTGTAACTGAGTAAAAAAAAATTTGTAGAAAAATTTCAACACCCATTTATCACATCTTTTAGTAGTGAGACATAAAAAACCAACAAATAAACAAAATAATCTAACAAACAAAATATTTTATATTTTTTAATATAATAATATATTTCAATTTCTTTTTTTTTTTTATATTTATATTATTTTTTATATTAAATTATTATTTTTTTTTTTATTTTAGGTCTTCTGTTTTTTTATCATCTTAAAAATCTTGAATTCATAAATTTTACAATTCTTCATGATATACAACTTTTCCAAAACTGAAAACCCCCTTTCTTTAACCCTGAAAAAAATATATTCCATAGGGATTCCTCATTTTGTTATTTACGTTTTTGTACCCGTATAACTGTAAGTTAAAATGGTATACTAAATTTGCCATTACGTTTGTGAATCGAAAAGTAAATCGATCTAGCTATGTGTATCCATCTAAAGTATTCTGAAATTTTCACAAAACAAACTTTTATGTCATAGCCGTCATTGCTATTGAAATCCAGGCCTCTGCATTGCTCCGCTGGTTCGAGTAGCTTCCATATAACTTCATCTTTCATATAACATTACTCTATACCTAATAATGATGTTTGTTTGAAATTTTGTTAATACCAGTTAACTTTAATTTGCAATATCTGGATAACATGGAGTCGGTGTAGTGGAGGTTCAAAGCGCTGCCTTTCAACCTATATTTTCTTTTGTACATAATTGTTTATAACTGAAAGCCTAATAAGTTGTGTATATAAAATCCAAAAGTAATAAACCGGATGATAAAATGCCTATACAAGTATCCCAAAGTTGACATAGTCTACTCTACTACTCTCTTCTCGTTGTTTTCTATATTTCTATCTCTGTCTAAAGTATTTATTTATTTGGTGAATTATGGTGTAAAAATCTTATTGTATTGTAAATTTTATAATAAAAAAGGATATTTAAGGATACCAACCTTTAGATATCCTTATCATATCACATATATACGATATATTTTGTATACAATTATAACATATACATATAGTAAAAATTTGATAAAGAAAATCCCTATTACTAGCAAAAATCACAATATGGAAAAATCAAAGAGAACAAAAAAAAAATTGAGAAGAAAATATATTAGGAATAAATAGGACTAAAATAGGAAATATTGGGAGAGAAAATGAGAAAATGAAAAAAATAAAAAAAAAAAAACAGACAGAGAGACAAAAAAAAAAAATAGATATGTAAAAATATAATAATAAACTATTTGCAAGGATTGGACGTCATGTCGCTTTTTGCTGTCAAGGGCATAAATAATTTACAACAAAAAAAAAAGAAAAAAAATAAAATAATAAAAAAAAAAAAAAAGAAGAAATAAATAAAAAAAAAAATATAATAAAAGTAAAAATGCTATTTTCAAAGAAGAATAAAAAAATTGTGCGAGAGAATGGAATGCCCGAAAATGATATAAAAATGAGAATATTTTTAGTTTAGTTATTAATATTGTTGTTGTTGCTTGTTTTTGTTTTTATTGTTCTTATTGTTGTTGTCTATTTAAGTGAAACGTTTGGGTGTTTTGTCATTGTGTTTTTGCTGTTTTTTTTTTGAGAATAAAACTGTAAACTCGCCATAAAAAAATTATGATTGCTATGATTTTTTACAGTGTTTATTTTTTATTTTTTAATGTGAGAATGTAAATCAAATGTTAGTAAGTTGTACATACATGTATGTGTAAATAAAAATACATACATGTTTATATAAGGTAACTCAGAAGTAGTGCAAAAAAAAAAGAGTATATTATACCGTTACCAAGTTGCTATTATAAAATATTTCTAGTTAATGCTAAATTCAGTAGGTACTCTACCAAATAACAAATGAGATGGGAATCATTTTTCATTTTACATCGTTAAATGTTTGTAGAAAATTTTGTAGAAGCAGCTATAAATTATATAAAGTTGCTTTTAACAAATACATGAAGCCACTCAGAGACTGATTTCGTATCATAATTACAAAGGGCTTCTAGATGTGCTAAAGACTTGTAGTCAAAGGCATTTGATAGAGTTTGATGTAAGTATTCAAAAAAACCTGACATTTAAATTTTTCGATTTCAAAGGAGCACTTTTAGACCTTTATAAGTTGTATGGAACATTCATTAATTATACCCGAATGTCCTCATGTGAGGTATCATTGAAAAAGTATTGTCCAGCCTTACAACTTTTAATTGGGGATCATGATTTCTGATCGCCCTGCATGGTTGCTAAGTGAGTTTTTAAGCTCTTACTATTAAAATCAGAGATAAACTACCACGTGGGGTATATAAAAAGATCTTGGTGAGCTCGACAATTTTTGTTTGGGAATGATGGTTTCAGGTCGGTTTGCTTGGCTACTGAGGGAATTATTAGGTCTTTAATATAAAAATCAAGCGTAAACTATCATGTGAAGTATCACTATAAAAAGATCTTAGCGAGCTCGACACCTTTTGTTGGTGAGTGATTGCTCCAGGTCAGTCTGCTTGGTCACGGAGTCCGCTTAATATAAAAGTAAGCGATATAGAATCAAGTCGTGTATCATTGAAAAAGTATTGCCCAGTTTTACAACTGTTTTTTTGTGATGATGGTTCCGGGTTGCTCTGCTGAGGTTGTCTTTATATTCTTAATATAAATTTCAAATCAAATATTTGAACGTTTGCAATGCAAGCCCGCATTACTGGTAATGTTTAAATCTAAGTATAGTAAAAAAGCTAAACATAATATCCCGTTATGTAAAAAAATAATTTTGCAAAATTTTAACCATTCTTAATTTTTAATATCTTTAAATTTATAAAATTTTATAATCGAAATTAATCCATTAGCCATCTTCAGTTTTACAAACACAACTTAATGGTATGAAATATATTAAGCGAGACACCTTGTTTAATAACTTTATTTATATATAAAAATTTTTATATAATAATTTCTTAATGAATGGATAACTGGCATCGGTAGAGTTTTTTGTTTATTTTTTAAGTTTTGGTGCTTTTTAGTGTAAAAGCCATAAAATAAAACTTTCAGTTTTTATTTTAAAAAATTATAGGTATTGTTGTTGTGTCCATTTTTTGGTAATTTTTAAAATTCGTTGGTTAATGGGAAGTTTTTTTAAGTGCTACTAAATGAGTAAAAATATTTTTTTACTACATATTTATTAAAGTTTTATTATTTTGAAAAACCGGAAATGGTCCAAAAAACCGTGTAAAAAATTAAATAAGAATTTTAAAATATAAAATTTTTTTTAAGCATTAATAAAAATATTGGGGCGCCTTGATTGTGTAGTGAGTAAGCATTTAATTACATATCGAGTAAGTGCGGGCTTATACTACTATTCAAAGTAATGTATTTGTAAAAAGTCAAATAGGGTATATAATGTTCTGTGTCTTAGTGATTTAAATTATGAAATCTATTTTTTGCTAGAGGAATAAAAGTCTAGTAATCGAATGTATAGCAGACCATTTACTGAGTAATTAAAGGCCTTTATAAAAATTACACTTTTCAAAGTAAGCCAAATTACTTTGAATAATAAATTTTGATTAACACAAGAATTTTGAACTTTTGAAAAAATCAAACTTTGAATAGAAAACGAGTAATTTCTTTTAATTTCATTTCAAAATTATTTAGTTCTACAAATACCAGTATTTCGTCTACGAAATACAGACTTCTTCAGAGCTAGTACTCTGTCAGTACTCAATCAAACTATGTTTAATAACTTGTTGCATAAAATTCTAAGTTTATCAACAACATTTATGAAGAGGATGAGAATTATATTCAGGTTCAAAATTCGTATTCATAGAGAAACGTACCCCTCAATTAAAGGTCTTTAATATTCCTTGGAGGGTTTTATACTTTTTTATTTATAATCACTGTGCTCCATATAATTATATCTGATTGCCAATTGGCATCTTAAGATATTCTCATTACATATATATAATTCATCTCATTGCTGAATACTTTTTTACGAAATCTGGAAATTTTTTATAATTTTATTAAATATTTTTGAATAAAGCGATTTACTTTTACTTTGATACCTTAAAAAAACGAGATTTTAGGAGATTTTTCCACAAAAAGGTTTTTTTAAAAAACTACATTTTGAGGTGCTCAAAATAACTTAAAGATATCTTTCTTCACACTTTCCCTTAAAATTTTTTTTTAAAAAAGTACCGACTTCCTTGAAGATTTACCATTTTATATCAGATTATGATAAATTTCTTACCTTTTATTTCCTAATTTAGTTTTTTGTTTTTTTTCCATTCATAATCCTGGAGCCCCCCAACTATTTTATTTCCTTCTTATATATTTCAAATTGAATGAAAAAGGGCTATAAAATATATGTAAAATCATTTTTTGTGCTTAGTTGTTAGCTCATTTTTTTTTTTATGCCTCTTCAGATTCTATTTAAATTTTCCATTTTTTTTTCCATTTCAATTGTTTACAATATGTTTGTTTGTATGTGCATAAATATGTCGTAATTTTTTTTTTAAAGTAAACTGAGCATGTAAAGTAGCTTGGAGTCATATAATAAACAAAAATATACATTAATATATAATCCATATATTTTGTATGTAATAAATATATCTTCGCATGAGAATAATAAATTTTAATATGAAAAAAAGAAAAAACAAAAAAAAAACAACAATAACAAAAAAGAAAATGGAAAAGCAGAAAAAGGGAACATAAAACAAGCGTTTAAAAAAGATAATTTCATTTAAACGAAAAATTTATAGTTAATGAAAGAAACAAAAATGAAAAATAAAAAAAATTTTTTTTATAGGTTTTTTTTTTTTTATTTTTTATCATTTTCCTTAAAAGCAGTGAAAATGATTTTTGTTGTTGTTTTTCCATATGAATTGGAAATTATCACCATTATAAGTGGATAAATACATACATGAAGATTTGACAGATTTTATATAATATTACATACATATGTAAGCTTGACGCAATAATAAATGCGGTATGCACAGTCGGATATCATTTATATTGAAAATAATTTATTACATACCTCATGGTGAAAATTCTTTAAGATTAACAACTGTGGTGAAAATGATTAAAATTTTTTTTGTTATTTTTTTTTGACTTAAGATTTTTTATAAGATTCATTTTATTTTTTTTTTTGTTTTTGAATGTATGAGTTTGAGTACCTACCTATATTTGATGAAATAATCATTTTTAAATATGGTAAATAGATGGTTTTAAAATGAGTATGTCAAAAATTTGTTAATCATTTTCTCTCCGCCCACTGTCAGTTATCTGTCGAATTAACACTGAATTAAAATTTTTTTCTGTTTTAATTTTGTAAAATTTCGTGAAATTTTCATTTAGATTCGCTTCCAGTTACAGTAATTGATCGTATTAAACCAATTAGTGTAATATTAAACGCAAAAACATATGTTGTATCCAACACCGAGCCAACCTCAATTACAGGAAAAGCGTAATGTGAAATTTTATATATAGCGGTTGGTAATAAAAGATTTTGAGTAAATCAGTTTTATGTTGATGAATTCGTTTGATAATCGCAGTGGCTTTAATTTGAATAAGTTTTTGGTTCTTCTAATCATTTTTCGATTTAGAAAACGATAGTGAAAATTACAGTAATGGATGTGATAAATCAAATATGACGTTACATAAAATAAGATTATGTAAGAAGAGAATATTAGAATCTTTAAAAAAAAATTTCACTTGACAAATTAAAGAATTATCTCACTTATAGTGTACCGAAGATTAGAAATTTGTTACTTTGAGGCTTCTTAAACCTAGTGATCTTTTTCAAACTGAGAAGGAAAGACACGATGTTAAAGCCATTTACTTTACTGAAAATTGAAAATGATTCTTTAAATTGTTCACCATTTATTTTATATTTTACATATATTGTTGTTTTTTTTTGAATTGTGTGTCCTTGGAAGCCTTTTATTATACATAACTGCAGAATTTATTAATTTATTTAGTATCCATGTGCATAATAATTTAAAATGAGAATTTTTATATGCATAAAAAATAATTTTTTATAAAAATGAATTTTTAATTTGTCGTAAAAATATGATAAATTACTTGCAACTGATTTATTATTTTGTATATATTAATATGAATACATATATTCATCATACATTATTATAGGCATGTATTTACTTCGTGTAAAAACGTTCAACAAAAAAATATTTTTATATAAAATTCAAGTTTTAATTTAATACTCGTATATATTTAAATTTTTAGAATTACATATGCATAATAAAAATTTATTATTTTTATTAAAAAGATTTTACAAACAACAAAACTGAGCTCTTGAAGTAAAAAGAAAATTGAAATTTGTGATATAAATAGCATTATATAATATGATAATTAATTAGAAAATTCGTAGTCATCTTACAAGTATGCAAAATATAACAGTTATCCTATAAGTATGCAAAAAAGTTATCCTAAAAGTATGCAAAAAATATAATGTATCCTAAAAGAATGCAAATAAATCAAATTAATGTTTTAAAATTACTTATTAAATGACTTTCAAATTGCCAGGTCCAAAAGGGTCTTTGCAGCCGAGGGTCTTACTATGATTTTCCCTTATTTCTTAAAATTTTTTATTCTTATTCATTTATAATTAAATTTGAATAAAATGCTTATTATTTTATGGTTATGTTTCACTTTGGCTATAAATATTAAAAATATTAAATAGATTTTAAAACAAATATAAATATAAACGAATTTTATTTTTTAAACGGATTTGAATCCTATATTTGAAAATCGGTTTTTGTTATAGTTTTCAATACTTATAAAATTTTTTAATATCTCTTTTACATAGTTTTTATTTCTTTGTATTATATGAAATCTTTTCTTTTTTTTATGAATTTCACTGAAAATGTCATAAAAAAAGTTCAACAGTAAAAATATACTGTAATAAAAACAGAATAATAAAAACTTCTTCTAAGTTAATATTTAAATTGAAGTATATAGTTTTTTCTTACTGAAGTTAAGTTGTACAATGATAGGAATATCAGTTAAAACTATAAGTTCTAGATTATTCAAATACTTGGAATTAGGAAAATTCAATGCTTTAAAAATTTTAAAAAATTTTTATATCCAAAAGTAGAATTATCCGTTATTTTGAAACCTTTATGAAAAATGTCAACTGATGTCAACCATCAGTTTTGTTAATGCAAAAGATTAAGTTATTAATTGAGTTTAATATTTTTAGTGTTTAAATAACAAGTCAGTTTATAAAACCAAAGATATTAATTTGTAAAATCGCAATTGAAAAGAATTGCAATAACTATTCCAAATACTTGTAATTTTTTTTTAAATTTTTTGATAAAGGAGATTCTAAAAAATTGAAATGCACTTTTTAACTAACAAACTCTTTATACTTACAAAATTAGGTCAATTTTTCCAGTGTCTTATAATTTATCAATTTTTTTTTTTTATTAAAACACCACCAGGGAGCAAATAGGGCATCTGCCATGCTATTTCTGTTTGGCGATAAGCTTCACTATGGTCCACGACTTTTTGAGTTTTCTTATCTTATTAAATACTGTTCTTCTCTAACTATTGTTGGATCTGCCTATATTCCTTGTTGCTTGGTATTGCCAATCCGGAACCTCTCTGGATATTACGTTTTCTGGAAGCCTAATAATAACTGTAATTTAATAATATATGTACCCATCTGTAGTTTTCCTTCTTATTTCCACTGCAATAGGATCTTCTTCACACATACTCCAGAGTTGGTGTTTGGATATACTGTTTGGCCAGTATACCTTATCCGGGGACATTTGTTTATGAATACCGGGAACTTGCTAATTAGCCTACTAGTGATTAGGTGGTCTTCACTTCCACATGGAAGTATTGATTTGACTAACTATAGCTTTCAAATTAAATTAATTAAGAAATTTCGTAAGCAACATCATTTTTTACTTAAAGCGCTTCCCCGGAATGCATTTTTTGTAAATTCTAACTGTGTGATTGAACTTTAAATCAAATTTTAAAAAACATATTGAAAATATCTTAAGACTCGTACCTAAAAACTGTCCTCAAAGCCGGGGAATTGACATTAACTGAACCATATAGGCTGATGCCTAAAAATTTTGAAGTATGATTTTTATTAAGGCATTTGAAGGTCCACTATTTTTATTTATTTGTAAGGAAATTAAGTTTTTAAAAAAAAAAATCGACCAATAATCGAATCTCTTGGCATTTTTAACGGCTAATTCAATTTTCTTACTCTACACCTCTTTCCTAAGTCAAAATGGTAGAATTTACCAAACCGGAATAGGTAAAGACGGAATAGGATTGATTGATTTGCTAAATTTAAAAATTTTTTAAACCTTTATATTTCTGATTTTTTTCCCTGATACCATTTAATAATAAATTAAAACACTGTTAAATCGGACCAAACATTCAATTCCTTTTTTTTTTTCATCAATCGTAATTTTTTTACATCAATTTTATATCAATTAAAATTAATTTCAATATCAGCACGTTTTTTCAATTTAATTGTACATCCAAACGTATAAATCTTATTAAAAGATACAAAAAATTTAATGATATTCAATATTATCCCCCTTTAACATTTTCATATTTTTTAATTACAAATTCAACCTTAATAAAATCCCGCTTTATACACACGCACACTTTAACACTTACAAAAAAAAACACAAAATTCAACATTTTAACGATTCCTTTAATGAATTTTCATTTTATATTGAAAATTTTATATTTTCCAATTCTGTCAAGAGAATTATCCAACCATTTTCTTTAATAAACAATTATATTCAAACAATTTTCAAATTCATTTCTACCTGATATCTTTTTAATACAATTTCCACAAAAAAATTAATTTTATTTTTATATTCACCTCATAAATATTCAAATTCACCTTTTTCCTAATAATTTTCACCTTTTCTTTTTTTTTTCAAAATAAAAATAAAGTTTTTGGAAAAAACAAGTGATGAAAAAAACCAAGGGTTTTTAAAAGAGAACATTTTCAAAATAATAAAGTGTTTCATACTGAGTATTTTATGGGAATATAATGTTGAAGCTTCAATGTTAACGTTTAATTTAGTAAATATATCCGTTGGTGACTAAGTTACTACTTACTTATAAAAACAGTAAATTTTTTAATTTTTAAGTCCTAATAGCCCCTCTATGGGGAAGGTTACCCAATTTCTCAAGGATCCAATCCTCACTACTCCCTTCTCACAACTTTTTTAGGTTCAAGGAATTTGTGAATTCTACCAAAAATTGGAATTTTACTTAGAATTTTACTATTTAAGCAAAAAATGGTAAAAACTGAGAGACACTTTCTTCAATTTAAAGAACCGCTTTTAAATTTAAGAAAATCTTTTAACATATGTTAAAATATAATATTGGACCTTCAAATTACGTATATTAAGAAAAAACGAGGAAGAGTGTAGTAGAGTAGACTGTGTCAACTCTGGGATACCCGTATGACCGCAACATATACATTATATCATCTGATTAATTACTTTTGGCAAAAAACATACAGCTTTATTAATTAGTGTAGTGTAATGCTCATATAAAAAAAGGGGTTGTATGGCAGCTACTCGAACCCTCAGCAGTAGAGCAACCAAATTTTGCTGTAACTTTGGCCATTACACTAAACTATTTTTGGCAAAATTTCAAAAACCCAGTTTCATTAGGTATAGAGTAATGCTCATATAAAATAAGAAGTTGTATGGCAGCTACTCGAACCCTCTGCTGTAGACCAACCCAATTTTTCAAAAACTTTGGCCATAAAACTAAACTACCTTTGGCAAAATTTCAGATACGTAGCTGTAATAGGTACTGAGTAATACTCATATAAAAAAGGAAGTTGTATGGCAGCTACCCGAACCCATGGACCAAAATGGCTGGATTTAAATAGCGATGACGGCTATTGCAAAAAAACGAATTTCCGAAAATTTCAAGACCCTAGCTCCTTTAGTTTTTGAGTTATCGTGCGGACGGACGGACGGACAGACGGTCGGACAGACGGACGGACAGACGGACGGACGGACATATATAGCTAAATCGATTTATTTTTCGATTCTGATCCGATCCATACACTTGAGTCTATATCTACTCCCCCTCCTTCTCTGCGGCACAAACGTAATGGCAAATTTATTATACCCTTTGACTTTATAGTCATACGGGTATAAAAATTTGAACAGGTATTCGAGTTACAGGTGTTTGAAAATAGCAAAATTTCAATATTCGAGCCCTTGGGGTTTGACAAAAAACCGAGTTTGTTTACCGACTTCTACTTATTTCTGAGGATCTAACTACTTCCAAAATTGCAAGACCCTAGCGTGAACCGTTTAGATGATATAGGTGGCCAAAAATTTTGCAAAAATTGAGTTTTGAATAATGGTGAATTTTAGTACCGTTTGGTAACCCTAAACATTTGTATTTTAAAAATTTAAAAAGTTAATAAAACCAGCTATCTTTTGCTTTTTTCAGATTGAAAATACGCCTAATAGAACTCTTGTTATAGCAATTTGAATATAGGGCTTTTTCCAACTTTGGGGGGGCTGTAGCCCCGTAACAGGTGGGGCTACAGTAAAGAATTCTTATATGAAATTATTTTTTTTGTCATACCTATATATGGTTAAAATTTCTTTTCTCTATTTCAAACAATGTAAAAGTTTTTGTAAACATACGGACAGACGGACAGACGGACGGACGGACAGAGTGAAACTATATAGGTACATTTTTACAAAATTTTTTGAAAATGTGCTAAAAACACATAAAATCTTGGAATTGAATACACAGAAACCAATATAAATCAATTATGCAGAATTGAAATAAAAACGATTTTGTTGTTTTAATACCCAAAAGGTAAGGAATCGAAAGATTCGACCAAAAGTTTGACCCTCAAGAAAAGGACAAAAAAAAAACTGAATAAAAATTTTAACATACTGCCAAAAAATGTCATAAATTAAAATGAGAAAGAAATGAAAAATTTCCCTAAAGACGATAGTGGGAGAACACAATTGCAAGAAACACAAACCCAGAACTAAATAAAATTTTAAATTAAAAAAAAAAAAGAAGATATTTTTATATCTTCTGTCCTTTTCTTTCATCGTTTTGTATAAAATTAAATTTGATTTATAGTTTTATATTCAAAGGTCTTTTGTTAGGAATTTTTTTTTTTTGCAGTTTTTTGGGGTTTCAAAATTTTGTTGTCTTTGGAGTTGGAAACAATTTTTTTTTTAAACAAAACCACAATGAAATCCTTATTTAAATTTATTCATGTGTATGTACAAATACCTTTTTTTTTTGTGTATAGATGTGTATAATATATGTGTTAAAATTTAATTTATTTGTTTCCTTGAGTAATATTTATTTATGACATTTTATATTTTACACTTTTTAATTTTTTTTTTTTTTTTTTTTTTTGATATGAAGGATTTTTTGAAGAAAGTTTAAAGAAATGAAACTTAGAATTAAAAAGAGAAAGAAAATCGGAGTGAGAGAGAAAGAATGGGAAAGAAAAATGCGATTTTTGATTTGGAACTATTATATAAGTTTTGTGCAAATTCTTCGTTTTTTTTTGTTTTTGAGAATTGAAAAAAATTATAAGATATAATTTTTACTTTCAAATTTTTTTTTTTTTTGGGTCAGAATTCTTTTGTTAAAAAATTATTTATTATCTGATTAAAGTTTTGTTTGTTTTCTTTTAGATAAAGTAGGGATTGAGGGTGGACAACGAATTTGATATGAGTTTGCAGTGATATGATAAATAATATTTTGTATTCTATTAAAATTAGGGTGTGTTTACACGAGCAGGGAAAAAAAGCAGAGGTTGAAGAGATAAAATAAAGTGAAGGCTTGTTTAAAAATTTTGTAAGTTTTAACTGTAAATCTGTACGGGGTTTTTAACAAATTTTGTTTATGCAATTGCAGATTCCTATATCTACTGCAAAAACTCTTGGTTCTTGTACCCAGAGATTGGGGATATCGTGTACAGAATTAGTTGACTATGTTTACTTTCTGAAATTTTAAAATATATTATAATTTTCTAAAAGAAACAATTTGGTAAAGTTAATATTTCGAGAATTCTACCATTTTTTTTTTACTTGTGTA
This sequence comes from Dolichopus griseipennis, assembly GCA_963082915.1. NCBI lineage: Eukaryota > Metazoa > Arthropoda > Insecta > Diptera > Dolichopodidae > Dolichopus > Dolichopus griseipennis. Next base: position 213,419 of record CAUJBZ010000457.1, on the reverse strand, counting down.
AATAACGCTTAATTAGACAAAAGTGTTTTCTTATTTTTGGAAGAAGATTTTAATTTTGTGTAGTAAGTTTCTTTTGATGAAAAGAAAGTTCAGAAAGGTGACCTAATATTTATGAAAGCCAATATTATCACCGTTAACAATTTCTAAATTATTTTTCAAATCGATTTTGTGTAATTAGTATCTAAGAATTATATCCGTTGTTTAAATTGGCTTAACCAGAAGCGAGTGGTAAGTTGACTTATCTGACCAATGGACGATTTTCAAATTAAAGATCTGGGCTTCGAACTCCGGTCAGATCCTATCTAATAAAAAATATCATAGGAACGTATATTTGTATCGTAAAAGTTTATATCGTAATATAATACTCTTGTGCTAGATAATAGATGGTGTACTAAATTAACATTTGCGTAGTCATAATCTTATACAATACCTACAGCCCAGTATGATTTAGTGAAAACCCCACAAAATAGTGGAAAAAAAAATAACAAAAAATACCAAAAATGTGCATTATAAAAAAATATAAGAGTGTTTTTTAGTAGATATATTTATAGAATTATATCTTATGAATAAAATTTGGTATTCGTCGTACTCAATACTTTTATAGAACAATGAAGAACATTACTAAACTTTAAAAGAAAAACTAAGAAATTATTTAATGCATTGCATACTTTAAAATACATGGTCTGTTTCAGTATTTTCGAATTTTCCGGTAGTGTTGAGAAAAACTTTTTAACAATATAATATTTTTTGAATATAAAAGTTTTTACAAATCTAATAATGTATATATTATTTTTGTGTAACTTTATTTTTAATATTTTATTATTATTTTTAGTTCACAATAAAAAACTTTTGTCCATTTAAAAGTTCCGTTAAAGTTTGAGAAGTAAAATAAACTAAAATATTATATTCGTTGCATATTATTCCAATAGATTGGATCAATTCATATTTTCAAAATTAATTATTTCGATAGCTGAATTTGATTTTAGTAATTGTTGTTGTTTGGATATGGTGGATAACATTTGTAAATGGTAGATAGTAATTCTTACACGTAGGCTTTGCGGCCCGTTGTGTACTCACTTTCAATACTTTTTATTAATTTATAAGCAATATTATTTAAATTATATTTGGTCACCATGGGGATTTGTAAAGAAAAATTATTTTTCATTAATTTTTTTCAATTAAAAAATTTCACAACCCGTACGGGAATCAAACCCACACCCTCTCGGTTAGTAAGCCAAATGCTTACCCACTACCCCAGCGAGACCCCTGATTTTAGTAATTACTTGATGTAAATATTGAAAATTAATTTTAAATTGTGAGTGCTGGTACAACATTAAGGCGATGCAACCGATTTATAATACTTAACAAATTCAATTGACATTAGAAACACAAACCTCCACTTCGAAGAGGACAGAACTACATTGTACTAAATTTAAATTTGCTAAGTTTATAAATTCCGAAGATATGCGGTTTGTGTCTAAAGAGGCGTGTGACAGATGTGAGTTTTCCGAAGTACTGAAGGACGAACGTATATCGCTGAATCGATTCAGGAGGTGACTCGAATCGAAAGATAATCAATATATAGACGCTCATCAATATATATACTTTTCCATATCTAGCCTCTTTCGGTGGTTACAAACACCATATCAAAGTTAATACACCTTATATATTTAGTATAAGTCTTAATAAGTTAATATTCTCTTAAGTAGCTTAGAAATTAATATTACTGACTAGCAATGTATCAGTACCTCTATTATATTTAGCCAATGTTGTACTAAGATAAATTTATAACATTTCGAAAAAATTACAATGAAATTGTAACAAATATTTGTTTTAATTGAATCTGCTTGGAAAATTGTACTCTCTATAAAAAGTTTCCATTTCATTATTTATCAGTCCCTTACAGAAAAACAACCAAAAACGACAATGGCAATCAATTTCTTCAAAATGAAGAAAAATATACTGGTAAAAATTGTCAAAACACAATTTAAGAGAACAAAGACTCCGTTTGTCACTGTTTTTTATTTTGTGCTTCTTATTGAAGTTTTTGGAAGTTCATTGTTATGTCCTTGTGTACAATTACATTATATATATATATATATATATATATATATATATATATATATTATATTTGGTAATAGAAACTAGTTGTTTTGAAACACAAATGACTTTAATGGAATAAAAAACGATTGATTCTACAGTAAATTCTTTATTTTTTTTTTTTTTGTTGTTATAATATGGATTAAATTTATGAAGTTTTAAAAAGTTTCTTTTTTATTCCAATTTTTATATGCATTTAAAAAAAAAATTCACATCTATTGTTCGAATGCATTGTATAGAAAAACTTTCAAGGAAAACTTAAGTTAAAATATAAGGGAAATATTAAAAAAAAACTAGTGAACAAAATTAGCAAGAAAATCAAAACAATTGTCCAAAACTACAACACCATGAGATGATTGACTAATGGGCAACTGTTTGATAGACAATAGAAAAATATTATTATATTCTTTTAACATATATATTCCGATTTTTATTAGTTTGAACATTTGTTTGTCATCGTGGAACTGATTAGAGAAGCATAAAGCGGGGTTCGGCAATCATTTAGTATTCTGTCAAATATTGGGTGCAAGCACTTGAGCAATTTTGAAGTCTTTGCTCTTCATGCAGCAGAAAGTTAATTCTACTGTAGGTTTATATAGTAAACGAGGTAAAGAGTATAGTGTACTAGACAGTGTCAACTCTGGGATACCCGTATAACCGTAATATCGACATTATTTCATCTGGTTAATTGCTTTCGACACACTTTTAAATGCACAACTTATTAGGCTTTCAGTTATGTACAAAATAAAATTTAAATTGAAAAGCAGATCTTCGAACCTCTTTCGCTACACCGACAACATTTTATTCAGATCTTGGCCATATAAATTAACTACTATTGACAAAAATTCATACATCCACCTATATTAGGTACAGACTAAAGCTCATATAAAAAAAACAGTTGTATGGTAACTACTCGAACCCACTGCACTACCCTAATTAAATTTTGCACAAACATTGACCATAAAAATGAAATACTTTTGGTAAAATTTCTCATCCCCACCCTACATCTCTGCATCCTAAACGAAATGGCAAATTTATTGTACCCTTTTGACCTATAGTCATACGGGTATAATGAAGTTCAAAGTCCCATGTCTAGAAAAACTAGGAATAAAATAAAATATTTTTTTAATTTTTATTCGCAATAAGATTTTCAATTGTGAATTAGTTCACAATAAAAATTAATATTTTTAACAGAGAATACAGCACAAAAATAGAAACTGAAATTGTAGAAATTAAATTTATTATAAATTGAACAATGAAAAATCGGATGCGTACCAAAATTGTCTTTTAAATTGAAACTTTAAGGAATTGTGAGTTTAGATTAGTTAGAAGTTATTTAAGTTAGGAAGTTCCATAGTACTACTTTTAGAGACAATATATCAAAATTTCTCAAATTTATTATACATTCCATTTCTATAAAATAAAACTTTAATAATTTTTGAATATTAGCTGCATCAAATTAGCTTTATTATAGTCCCTTTTATTACGAGGAAAAAACGTTTTTAAAAATCGCATTTCTTTACTCCCAAATTAGGTGGTAAAAACGAACAATATCAAATTACTATCAATAACTTAGTATAATAAACTTTTTGACACTTTATTGCAAGTGAAAGTCGTTTAAAAACTATAAGAATGTTTTAACAATTACTTCCAAAGGTGTTTTGTATTTTCAGGGACTTGATGAAGCATTTCCTTAGATATTTAAACATACCATAAAAATGTTACTAGTAAAAAATTTCTAATTTATAGTAAAAATGTTTATTTTATTTTGAAACGGATCCACTTATACGCTCATTAAAAAAAGTTATTATGGAACCATGTATGGAATTTTTTTATATATGGAATTTGTCCATGAAAAACGCTCATATAAAAATTTTTTACGATCTGAAAATGATTTTTAGATAAATAATAAAAAAAAACTTTATTATATGCTTGCGAGGCTTAAAAGTTGATGAAATCACTGACTTTATAATTGAATTTTTATTACATTTTTTTATAGTTCCGCTAAAATATCATTAAATTGTAATAAATTATCACCTGAAATTGTATAATATGTGTTATGTTGAAAATTAAAACAAGATTCTTTGTTATAATTAAGAGATGGAAAATTCCATATGAATTTATAAAAAAAGAGATGGAAATTCCATATGAAAATTGTCTAAATTTATATTGTGAATTCTTAGTTGAATGGGACCCATTTTGAGGTTTCGTCTAGGCTTTATGAATAAGATAAATAAATGATTTAAATTATTTAAATTTGCCTTTAATTGGTCGTAATGGAATTTCTCAAACTCCTATAGTTATGCTGAATCTACAGGTATCATTAAGTATTTTTTAAAATTTTTAGAGTCACAAATGAATTACAAAATCATTATATAAATCGGCCAAAATCCAAATCTGGACCCTTTCATAATAAAAATTGCTGTACTGATTTGCATGCTTTTTAGGGTATAGAGAGTAATGATCAAGAATAGAGGAATGGTTCATTGAAATTTTAGTTAGGATGTGAGTTTAGGAAATATCGAATAAAGAAAAAAAATAATACATAAGCATTTTTATCATATAACAGATTCTACAGACTAATGATATACTTTTGCATTAGGCAAAAGTATTCATAAAACCATTAGTTGCTAAAACCATATTGGAGACGTGGTGCTTTTATTAATTTATAAAATTTTGTTTCTTTTACATTATATGATTAAGCAGTCTTAAGGGTCCTTGTTCACATATCTAACTTTCAAATAATCTGGAATCTTCGTTTAATTCAATACTCCATTTAATAAATTAAACTCTAACAGAGTTCAACTCCATATTTCTGTGATTTAAAAATATTGCATACTTATAGGATGAAATGTGAAACGTTACCATATTTAAATGAATTTGTCAGAAAAACTTGACAACACTATTACGAATAGCCATTTTAATGGTTCTATTATGTAAAATTTAGTATTAATATTCAAAATTAATAATAATAAAATTATATTCTGACCTTCATTTGTAAAATTCCAATTTCTAAAGTTGGAAAAGATATTTAGTTAGCACTTTTGGATGTGACCTTGTTAATTTATATTATACTGTGTTCTTTTCAAAAGAAATACCATTTGAAATAAATCAGAAAAGATTGATGACTATTTTCTCTTTTCTATGCAACATTTATTTCAAAAATAAAATAGGCTGCAAATTTTTATTAAAATTTTTTCTTAAGTTGTCCTTTATTAGATTTGTATTGTAAAAAGAGGCTTCGTCCTTGAAAGTTGAAACTAATATAAATTTTTAACTTTCATATATTCAATTAATTATATATATATATATATATATATATATGTGTTAAGAAAAAATTAATTTAAATTACTTTTCTTAAAATATTTTGGACCTTTATCATATTTTTCAATTACAATAACGATGTAATCGTGCTTCAAACACATTAAATTCAAAATTTTCTTTCCTTGACCGTTTATTATTTCTAATTAAATTCTTTATAAAATTTTTAACTTTTCTTTAGAAGTTTTTCCTTAAATTTCTTTACGTTTTATTGAAAAAAAAAAAGTTTTTTCTAAATATTCAAATACATGTGCACGTTTTGCTATAAAACTAAAAAAAAAAATCCAATTTTAAGGGCATTGAACACACATAAATGCTAACTCATAAAAATTTGAAACGTATTCAAATTTAATTTTGAATAAACAGTAAAAAAAAAAAAAGTTTGATGGAAAATCGAATTGAAAACCTTTAATTTTTTTTATTAAATTTTCCAACTGTATAAAACAAAAAAACGAAGATATCCTTATTCCTTTCTGTTGTTTTTCCAGTACTTTTTGAGTTAATTTTGTCTTATTTTGGGTTTGAGTTATAAAATATTTTCCTAATCAAATTTTTTTTTAGTATAGACTATAAATTTAAAAAGAAATTTTTTGGACCGGCCGGAAAAACAAATGAAAATAACAAATAAAACAAACATATAAAGAAAAAAAAGTTTGAAATTGGTTTCATTCAACCATAAATAGAACAAAAGATACAAAACACACATAAACAATAATATAACATTCAAATACAAAAACATAAATGTCCTTTTTTTTTTTTTATATTTTATATTTTAAAATGAAAACAAATTTAATGTCCTTAAATGAAGGTACCAAATTGTATTGTAAATGAAAACAACAACAACAAAACTACAAATAAAACCAAGAAAATAAAAAAAAAGGTCAAGTAAAATAAAAACGATTCTATTCAATCAAACGTCAAATTTCGCATCCTTAAAAATCATAAAACAAAAACACAGTTTGTTTTTTTTTTTCTTTATTTTTTTTATAATTTTTCATTTACTTCCACTTCTAACTGTATATCCTTGGTTACTTTTTCGCACTTCTTAATAAACTTCAATATTTGACAGTCAACCAGTTAAAATTTTCTCTACTAACGTATATTTATTTCACTATTGCCATCTCTTTTACTCATATTTATTTGTTATTATTGATATATATTCAAAAAAAAAAGAGAATGGTAGTTTCAAGGAACATTGATAACACAGTCATCATTTATCAAATTGTAAATTTTCCATGACCTCTGACCTCTATTGTAGGATATTTTAAACTTTTCATTGTTTTTTTTTTATATTTTGTTATTTGTTGTTGTTGTTGTTGTTTTATTGGTGTTTTGTTTTAGTTTAAAATTTACTGCGTTCAATGATGAAGAAAAAATCGCTAAGGCAATGGACCTACACACAAACGTATACAAAATTTTTGTAATGAAATATATAGGACTATTTCGAAATATTTTGTCAAACTAATCAATATTTATCCTTTTTATTTCTGAATTGGTAGATGATGTAAGTGAGTGTTCGGTACATTTGAATGCAAAATGATTAAAGTATCTGGAGAGTGATCCATTTTACAGTAGTGAATCTAATTTTAATAATTGGAGATTTAAACTTTAGTTTGGATATTTACACTTACGATAATGGTTTTGACATTCAGTTAGGTGGTGGTAGGGCCTGTGTTTATTTTGATGAAAGTGGTTGTTGCATTCCAAATCATTTAAAATCGAGGCTTGTTGAAAATCGAGGATTGTTGAAAACAAGAAATGTCCATCAAATTTACTGCATTATTAGGATTGCTGAAGAAAAAATACTAAAGTTAAAACCTTCAATATATACGAACGATTTATTTTTCGAAAAAGGTTTCGTTAAGGCTATAGCAAAAACAGAAATTGGAAATTATTTATTTTGTGGAAAAGTGGAAAATTTAGGGGGAATGTCGAAAAACACATTAACATTATTTTTTAAATTGTAACTGTGAACTACAAAATGTAAAAAATACATATGAAGGATTATATAAGTAAAATTTTTTGGTAAAATTAATTAAGAAGTCTTGATATTCTTGCAGTGTAGGAATGAGCATGTACCGCAATCCAAATTTTAACTTCAAAAATTTTTAGTACAGAAATTAAATGTTTTATTTCTTTACAGATAGGTGCCCAATGCTACAATTCCCCCTCATTAATTTTTTTCAAGTTATTAGCTATTGAAACTTATACCAAATATTTTTAAGGAAAATATAAGAAGATTTACTTTCAAAACTATTAGAGTGTTAATAATGACTTATAGTTAAGTAACTCCCTAGTTACTCCCATAGTTAATTAATTCCCTTAAAATCCTAATTTTGGATCTCATTAATATAATCAACATATGTTATATGATATTGACTTATATCATTATTATAAACTTGGAGGATTATTATTTTGCACACCAGTGTAGATTTTTAAATTTTTTATTTAATGCCTAAAGGAATACTACATTTCCTTTTACGTCTATGATTTTCTAACTATAGCTCATGTCTAATAGCTTGGAAGAGTGTTACTTAAAAACTAAAATATCTACGATTCGAGAATTTTTGAATTATCTGGATTAGGATCTGAAACTTTTCCAAAAAAAAAGTTAAGTTACATAATTACTTAATTTAAAATTTAGTGAAGTTACATAGGTTCTAATTACCAACCACAAAAATAGAAAGTTCTGTCAGAGAAAGTCCTGCTTAGTCTGTAAGAAGTTCTGTAAGAGAAAAGTCCTGCTTAGGAGATTTAATGAGCTGAAATATAAATTTTAAATACTGTAAAAAATATTGTAAGCTATGTTAAATTTCAGCTTGTGTAAGCATTCGATAATCTACAGTTAATATATAATCTACTTTATTCTCATCCTTAATTATTATGCATTGTAGTATCTCACAGTTTACAGTTAACACACAGTCTGCTCTACACTTTTCCTCGATTTTTTTTTTAAATTTCAATTTTTCAAATTTTTCATTTAACAAATGTGACTTTGTTTTTGAAGTTAAAGAATTTGTAACAATATTTTGTTAGTTTTATAATATTTTACATATGTCAATAATAATATAGTATAATATATACTACATACAAGGCCATTTTAAATTGAATAACATTCATATATTATGTAAATGGAATTTCAATTATATTCAAGCTTTAAAAATAAAATTCAATTTAAAAAGTGTTAAGTTTGTTTGTAATTTCCATTCTCATTCTTATTTTGAATTTGTCTAATTCCTATTATATATAGATTATCGTAATATTTCTAATATAGTTTATATTAGAATTGGAAATAAGATGTCCTTTGCTTTTATTATTTTATTCTTCTGATTCTTATTTCCTTGTCATTATTTCAATGTTAGTTTATTCATTCCTATTTAGAGCTTTGAATTTCGACAGATAAATGCTTCACTAGTTTCCTACAATTGATTGTGTAAGATGAAATTGGTTTACTGTGAAAATTATTTCATCAAATGGATTCAAGAATAATATCAATGTAGAAGAACTTTATATGATAAATAATAGAGGTTAGCAATAGTTAAAGCGGAAGTATTTTTTAAAATATAATATTGAAAAGTAAAAAAGGATTGTTGAGTTTTAGTGGAAGGTATTGAAATGTTTAACTAAATTCTTGAAAATTTTTCATGTATCAAGAAAAGAATACAGTCTTTAAAAGTTTCCTAACCATTGTTTTAAACAAGAAACCCATTCTGCCGTCCTAAGAAAGAAAGTCGTTTATATATTTTCTCGGTGTTAGGTAATTTAACTTTTAGTGTTTTATATACGCACATCGCTATGTTGAATTATTTTTGAATTTTAAAAAAACAAGTATGTTAAATAAAGAAAAACAATTTTTTTGAACTTACTAGAGATAAGATAGTATTAGGCGTTCATAGTTAATATGGACATACGACTTTTTTGGTACGCAATACTAGATTTATTAAGTTATTAAAGCTTAGACATAGAGGTGACTTATGGGAAGATGCGACATATTAGTTATTAGTTTGAAATGAATTTGCAGCGAGATATGTGACATTATTTCTTAGTTCAAAGTTCTGAGACATTTATCTGATGTCAAATATTCCATTATAGCGAAAATTCACTCTTGGCGTTTACGACTTTTTTCCTTAGCACGGTCGTATTATAGGTAGGCAATAGGTTTCTAATTATTGCGAAATGAGTTATAAAAAGCACTGGGCGCATAAACAAAAAAAACGTTTTTTTTATGTCGGTCTGTGTGTCTGTGTGCAGACGAAACCGCTTAGCGAAATGTTTTCAAATTTCATATATTAACGTAATGCTAATATTTTGAATAGATAAGCTTTTGGATCGTCCTAAGGACCACTTCTCTAGAGGAATGATTAAATTTTTTGCGAACATTTCGCTAACCACAAATAGGTCGAAAAAATTTATTAAATAAAAGTTGTTACACAAGTACAGAGCTGCAACTTTTCGGTAGAATGTATTTTTATCCGTCAAACTTAAAAAAAAATTAAAAAATTGGCGACCTTTATACGTTCAAATTTCAAACATATTGCTTTTATAAAAATTATTATGTATGTAACAGTACACACCTTTGAAAGAAAATTCTCATTACGCTTTTTCTGTAATAACAGCTTGTTGCGTACTGGACAGAACAAATTTTTTTTATAACACTCTATGACAAAAACTTTTCAATGACATTAACATCTTGTTGAATTTTAAAATCGACATATCGCTTTATTGAATTATCTTGTTTGAAAACAATCAAATTTCCTTTTAAAACTTGCACTTTCTAAAATCCAAGTATTCTATGTAATACATCTACATATTATCAAACAAACAGATATTGTATTTCTTACAAAATATTGGTGTAATGCTTCAAACAATATCAAATATTATTAATTTCAAGGAGAAACATAATACTTATGTTTACATATGTTTACGTATTAAGTTTCACGTGTTTATGTAAAAATATATCTAAAGAGCTTCTGTATTTACATTTTCCAAAAGTAGACATAAAAGCATACGAAATAAAATAAGGATATTATCTTTATTTAAAAAATATAAAAATATTTTAACTAATAGCAGAGAACCTTGCGGAAAATTTATGAAACTTCATAAAAAGTACATTATTAAAATAAATAAAGCTTAAAAGCTTTTTCATAAACTTTTATTTTATGTAAATTGTTATAGGTTACGCATGTTTGAGAGGAAAAGTCAAAACTGTCAAATACAAACACTGTCAAAACTGTTTTACAGTTATGTAGTATTGCAGCTTTATTGAAGCTCTTACCATTACGTATTGGAAAAAACATTCCAGTTGTATTATTTTTGTAGTTTCTGTTATCAAACACCCTAGAGGTGGTAAATTTTTTTACAATTTCCAGATAATGTTTCATGATTCCATTTTGTTTCTCAATGTTATCATTTCATCAAGGATATTACCATAAAAATGTTCAGTTTATGGTTTACCTCGTTGTAACAAAGTTGTCGAGAGCGCGTCGCACCGATGTAATCGTAATAATGTGTTCTGTGCGTTTTTTCTATGCGTCGAATTTAATGTGATTAAAATTCGTAATCAATGTAAAATTTATGAAATATATTTATAAAAGTTTTATAATTTAAAAATGATAACATAATTTAAAAAAAAAAATTATTTTAAAAATTAGAATGTACTTATAAAAAATAAAAATATTGAAAAAAAAAATAAATCAAATGAAAAGATTATAAAGTGTTATTTGTTTTTTAATATTTAATTAATTTCATTAAAAAATATTGTATATATATATATTATACATTTAGATAAAAAAATTTTTAACATTTTAGATAAATATATAAAAAAATATTCAAAATGAATATTCAACCATTAGAGTTCTTCGAAGCCGAAGATTTAATTAAATATGAAATGTTTGGGTTATCAAATGCTACAATGGTGCCAGTTATGATAACAATGACACCAGCAGGTATAACGCCTTTAACACCCCAGCAAGCACTACCTGGTACAATGAATAATCAATCAATAACAGTATCAACACCATCAAATATTGGTGTCGGAAATTCTCATATAAATACATTAGGAAATTGTAGTGGCGGTGGTGCTCCTTTAGAAACACAATATGATGCTAGTACGAATACCGTTAGTAGTAATATTAGTGGATTAATGAGTAATTTTAATGATCAGAATTTATTACAAACAATACAATCACCAATTGGATCACAACAACAACAACAACAACAGCAATCACAACAACAAACCCTACAGCATTTTCATACATTACAATTACTACCACAAGGTTCAAATTCAGGTGTACCACAACAACAACTAATACCCCCAGGAAGTATAATAGTGCCGGCATCACAAACAGCAAAATTAACACCTGAACAACTACAACAATTAGAAATGGCTGCAGCTAACGGATTAATAGGAAGTGGTATAGTCTATCAAACATTACCATTACCGGCAATGACACCATCCCAACAACAACCACCAACATTATTTTCAACAACAACAACACAAACAACATTATCAGATCAACAGCAACAACAACAACACCAACAACAGCAAGAACAAAATCAAGAACATCAACAGCAATTACAACAGCAATATAATACAAATTGTCCTAGACATTGTCATATATTACAACAAATTCAACAACCAATTTTACAACAACAACAACAGCAACAACAAATGCAACAAAGCAACATTAATACGGCAACCAAAATAACTCAAACTACAAAACCAGTTACAACAAAAAATGCTGCCACAATAACAACAACAACCATGACTATATTAGAAGATGAAAATGAAAACGAAGATGATGATGAACAAGATGATGTTGATGATGATGACGATGATGATATTGAATCAAATCATGCAAATGAATCATATTCAACATCATGTATACCAAAAAATTTCTCAATGAATGGTCGAAATAATAATACAAATTTTGGAAATGGATTTGGAAGGATAACAGCTGGTGATTTTTTTAGCACACAATTTGAACCGGGATGTAATGTAGGTTGTAATGCACTTATGATAATGGGAATTGGTGGTGGCAGTAGTGGGGGTAATAGTAGTAATAGTAATCGTAATGGAAATATTGAAATGAATGGCAATACATTATTAACAAATAGAAGTCGAAGACAATCACAACAACAGCAACAGCAACAACAACAACAACAGCAGCAGCAACAATATTCAGAACTACAACGTCAAAGTTCTATTATTGGAAATCCATTTGGAAATTTATTAGACAATAACATTATTACAACTGGATTACTTGGAAATGAAAGTGGAAATAATAGTATTGGTATTGGTGTTAGTATAACTGGAAGTGGAATTGGTGTTGTTAGTGGAGGAGGGGTTATTACTGAAAGTGGAACATATAAAACTGAAACAAATAATACGGAGTCTAATGACCAAATAAAACAACAGTTACCTTGCAATTGCACTTATATGAGTTTTGATAACTTTACGGACTACCAAGTAATTACAGTTATTAAACATTTATATTATTATTATATGCTTTTATTGTTATTATACATTTCATTTATTTCCTGTCTGCTCTTTTAATTTTGTAAATAATAATAAAATTCCCGTTATAAATTTGCAAAATGTGTCATTGTTTTGATAATATTGACGTTTATATTATTTTGTTTTTTGTTAATGGGAAATTCTTAATTGAAAATTTTATTCAATAATTTCATTGTAATTATTGAAGGGAATATAGAAAATGTCACATTGGAAATAGAATTTTTATTAAAATTAAAAATAATGGTAAAGGTTTAGGTTTATTATAAAATTAAAAATATTCTGATAATTTATTTAAATTGATTTTGAAATAAGAGTTGGCTGGGGTTCGTTTTACAATGCGTTTTGCGTAGGCCCATAGAAAACAACATCTATTATTAAATGAATTGTTTCGACTCTTCATTATAGTGGCAGTAGTAAATATTGCTTGTGGTTTCAGTTTCTTTTTTAATTATTTATGCAAATACAGTTATATGAAAATTTTAGAATATAGTAATAATACAAATGAAAATTGATTCGATTTAGGTTTTGGTTATCAAATATAATATATAATAATTATTTTGGACAATAGATAAATTTGTGGTGGATACATTTTGTATTTTTAGGTTATTTTGTGTAATTGTGAATACAAAATATTCAATATGAACTGTCTTAGGTGATTTGAGAAGCCGTTTAGTTTTTGTATTATTTTGAGTCAATAAAATAATTTAAAATATCTTATTTAATAATTAAATTATATGGCATTCAACTTTGTAAATATTTATTTTCAAATGTTAGTTTAAATGTAAATAAGATGTTTTATAAGTGTGAAATAAATTGGATAAAAAAAATTAATAATTTTTTTTAAAGACTTCCAATATTGTGAGAAGTAGAGAATCAATATTTAAGTTATTCAATCAAAATTTTAAATTTTCTTAATTAAAGATTATTTTAGGAGTCTTAAAATGAATTCATTCTTTATTTACAGGGTATCTTTTAATTTTTATCGAATAAGTTACGTAATAAATACTATTGTAATTTAAATTATACTAAAATAGTTAATAGTGTAATCAAATTATATTTGTACATATATATAACCTTCAATTAATTAGTAATTGTAATCGTATACAAAAAAAAATCTTTTTATAACTATTATTAATAAATCTTCTTAAAAAAATCTATTATTAAAAAATTTTATTTGAATACTTAACCTACATAGTTAACATTTATTTTTAAATTATTGAATATTTTCTTAAGAGCTAACTTGGATGGAATTTACGTATATTTAGATTTTTCCAAAAAAAATTTGCAATAAAAATATTCAAAATAATAAACTTGGCTTTAATGGGGGATGCATATTCGGTTTCTAAACAATTAAATAATATTTTTTTATATTTTAATTAATTGTTTGATTTAATCAGTATTTAGAATGCCTTTTGTAAATCTAGTTAGAAAAGTGCCGTTTTTACAATCTTGAGTTCAACTTCATTAATATTAAGTTTAATTAACTAAGTCATTAGTTGGTTAATGCAATAAAGATACCGAATTTTATTTATTCATTAATCTCAGAAGTTGAAGGTCTTGGGTTCAAACCCCGATCAGATCTTATCTATTAAAAAATTGTACAATTCTACCGTAATAGTTTACAGAGTTATAATAAATAAGATAATTTAAATAAAATTTATTTTAAAACAACTGTGTAAGGTTGGAAAGAAGCGCACAAAACTCTGCATTTGTGTATTATTAATCTTTTACAATAACTGCAGTCGAGTAATCGACAACGTAGTGAATATAACGATTAAATAAGCAGAGTTTGAAGCCTTAATGATTTAGTGACTGTTTTATATTTTTTACAGGAGTTGAAAAGGAATTCAAAAAAATCTTTGGCAATGGCTTAAGTCATGCCAGTTTTTGTTGGTTGATACAGAATTGATTTAACAAGTGTTTCGTGGAAATGTTATTTTCCATTAATTTTTTAAACGATTATTTAGGCCCATATTCGAAAATAATTAAAAATCAGAAAATATTTAAAATGAAAGATCTATTGATCAAAAGTTTCAAATTTTAACGGGTTTAGAGGTGAAAAAATAAGTAGGAAGAACTCCTAATTTTAAAAGTTAAAAAACAAAAATAAGATTTAAAATTCAAGTTGGTACTTCTGGACCACGTAATATTTACTGTGGTGGCCGGTAACATTATAGTAAGTAATAAATTAATATGGAACATCATTTTTAAATAAAATATTATTTTAATAATAGTACTTACTGTTCGATGGGAAAAGAAACCCTGATTGCGAAAAGCGATTTTATTAAATAGCATAAAGTCGGAATCAAACTGAAAATTATTGAGCAGAATGTGTTCATTATTTCCAATTTAACTCTAAATACTAAGTTTTAATTTTGCTACATTTTTTATTTTCCGGAATTAAATTAAAATAAAAATAAAACCCAAAGAATGAATTTGAAGTTCGAAAAAAAAAATAAAACAAAATAATTCTGAATTTAAATTTAACTAATCAAATTTATTTATTATACTAGAAACTTAAAAAAAAGGTCTTTAGCTCAAAATAATATTATGTTTTTTTCTATTTGTCATATATGTATTTTTTGTATTTTACTTTGTTTCTATTTTTGTGTTTATCACCATTTTTTTTTCTCTAATTCTTTTGTATTTTTCCCTAAAATTCAATTTGGAATATTATTTATTTATCAAAGTAAAAATTTCTCCACTGAAGGCGTTTGTCTTTCTGTCCATTTAATTTCAGAAATAGGACTAGCCTCATGTTAATTTTTTATTAGTTTTTTAGTAAAAATCTTTTCTATTAATATTTTATTGGGTAAATCTTTTAAATAAGAATAATAAATGTTTTTCAATAAATAATGAGATAATAAATGACATTTTTAAAATGATTGTGACAACTTCTGACCGTGATATATTTCTAATGCATGTTTTATTAATTTATTTTTCTAAAAATATACAAATATTTCTTTGGAAAAGTTACCATTCCAAAAATCTTAATGGACAAATGTAATTTCAATGTATTTCATACTTTTAGGATTCATTATTTAAAATTATAAATTGAAAGAATTTACGAACACGAGTTGAATCCATTTATCTATAATTTTGATTAGTTTTGTTTTTTTAATATTTAAGAATTATGTTGCTAGAAAATTCTTTTATCTTTTTCCCCGTTTCTCACTTTTAATGTGAAATGGATTGCATACTTTTAGGATTCATTGTTTAAATCTAATAATTGAAAGCGTTTAAAACGATGAACATTCAATTTTCAACAATTTTTGACTTTGATTTTTGTTTTTTAAGTGTTTATTAAATATATTGAGGAGTTCCTTTTATTTATTTGCCCACTTTCTCCGCTTCTGCCTCTCATTATTCTTTCAATCATATGCCTATTTCAATATATTTAAAATATTTAAATTGCCGCATGATCAAAACATAAAATAAGTTGTCTTATTATTCTATAATAATAATATAATAATAATCAAATTTGAATACAAATGAATAATTTTCCCTTTGGTTTTTCTTTTACATAATATTTGGAAAATTAGGGTTGAAAAGAAAATGTGTTTTAATTTTTTTTGTAGGATTTGTAAAAAATAAAATGGTATTGAAATGATTATAAAACTTCCAAAAATTAGGGTATTTTTCAAATTATTTTCTTTTAAATTTGTATACAAGGAAAATAATATACAAAAAAAAAAAAAAGAGGTAGACATACAAAAGTAAAATAAAAAAAATAATATTATATAATATTATATTAAAATTTAGTCAATTTCCAAAATTGAATAAAAATAAATTGTTGATGATTCAAAATCCAATATTTTCTATCTTTTTTTGGATATTTATAATGATCCTTAATTTGCACGTGTCCACGAGTATAATATTACAATGTCCTTTAGATAAAAATGATCTTAAAGGACATTTTAAAATTTTTTCTGTTTTTATAAATGGTTGTTATTTTTTGTTAAATAATTTGATTCTTATCAATGTATGGTGTTGCTAATTAGATTTTGAAGTGTTTTGGAACTATTTTTTGAAATACAGTTGTACCGAATGAAGGACGATTGAAATAATAAAATATTATATAACAGCTTCTATACTTTATTTAATAAAATAGTATTATTGCTAGTAAAATTTTCTATTTGTCAAGTTACAAATGTGGAATGTTTTTCATTTGCGTTTTTTCAAAATCGTATTTTTAAAGTGCGGTTTTTAAAAAATTCATTATTACAAAAGATCATATTATGTTAAAAATCCCGCTTTTACCAATTGCATCAAGAAACCAGTTTTCATTCAAGCGGAAGTCTTAAAAAATAAACTAAAGAATTCGCCAATTCGTAGCATATTTGGTTTATTCTTGTGTATGAATATCTTTTACAAATGAAAGATTTCTTTGGTTTTGAACGATTGAATAATTTGAATCTATTACATGTTCTTAAAATTAAGTAAACTCACCTGAACAACATGAAAAGTTCTATGAGTTTTTATAAGTGAGGTCGAAATAACGTTATATTTGATTTAAATCTGTTGGACCATTAGAGTGCCACCATAATAATAAATATTTCGAAATTAATTCTATTTTAATGCATAGAGCATTGCCTTCTATATTGTTCCGGCCGTTGTATTCAATTTAATTCCAAACATAATATTTCGTATAATATTCGGTTATATAAAGTCAGAAAACTAATTAGAAACTGCAAATTTTATAGAAATTATTTTAAAATAGCCAAGTTTTCCGACCTAACGGCCTGTTAAAACAATATACAATGCAATGCACAGAGTTATTAAATTAAATTATTTTTCTATTATTTACATAATAATTACCTACATTCTATTCAAAATAATAATATTCTAGAAGTTGTATGAAAATTCAATATATAATTATAAAATATCATATAATATTTGCTTCATTAAATCTAAAATCGAAAATTAACATTCAAGATGTAAAATGCACAATAATAATTTGTAAATTATATTTTCAAAATTAACATGTATAATATTAAATTAATAATGCACTGTTTCATTCTTATATTCAATTATTTCAAAAATATGATCTAAATTAAGAAATTTCCCATAACAGACAATTTAAACTTAATTCATTCAAGTTTGAAATCAATTAAATTGCTTAAAATATAACAATATTGACAATATATTGAATTATTTTCATAAATCAATATTTAATGCATTGTTAATTTTAATTCAACAATTCAATAATCCATATAAGTAATATAAGATATTTCTTGTTTCATTAATTGTCACGATTTTTCAAAAATGATATTTAAATATTATTGGGGGATTTTCCCCTTTTTATTAATTCATTTTTAATTTTTATTATCGATTAAATTGAATAGAAAGTAGAATATAGGGAAGTATAGTTATGATGATGACATCAATGGTATCAGATAAACATGTATTTTCAATATTTGCTTTTTATCTTCCATATCAGTATCTATACATAATTAATCCTTTGGAATATATTAAAAAATCCCCTTTTATCCTTTATATCCTCCCCTTTATTCAACCCCGTTTTTGGTTTCGTCCCCAATACTTTAATAAAATCCAAAACTAAACAAAACAATCTGCGAGTATGTTCTGTGCTTCAAACATGAGAGTTCTTCGTTTACCATAGTATTTTAGAGTATTAAGGCAAAGTACAGTTAAAAAATTGCAAAATAAAAACGGACAATTTATTGAGATTTGTTTTTCGTCCGTTCATATATTACCGTTATAACAATAACATTTCATAAAAGGACTCATGGCACAAGGAGGACGAAAATGAACAAACAACAACAAAGATTTTTTTTTGTTGAAAAAAAAAAAACATGTACATTTTCTATTAAAAAAAATTGTTTTCAAACATATTTTAAGTATTTGTACACGTTTATATGGAAACTTTAAGCAATTTGGGAACGTTAATCGAGACAATTCAATTGAGTTAGACAAGAACAGCATTAGTCGTACCTATTGTTATGTTTTTTTATCTTTGAGGTATTTATTGCTGTTGTGGCTGCTTCACTACGAGTTATGTATTAAAAAAACTAAAAAGTCCATTGACAAACAAACAAACAAATAAAATGCGAGACGTGGATATTAAAAATTATGATTATTGGGATACTGTTTCTTAATTGAACAGTATTTGCCAAAATTAAACGAGCTGATCATTAAAATTTCAATGTTAACGAAGACTCCCAGACTTTATGTTTTTAAGTCTTCACCAATGTAGGATCTATCTGTCTGTATGGGAACTATTTGTAAATATTAATTCTAGTTTTTTACTCTGAAAATTATTTCCCAATATTTCCTTCAAAATACTGTTTTACCGGCCCTATAGTAGAACCTTTTTGAAGTATAACTGTGAAATACGGAAACCTTTCTTAAATGGCACCTGTAAATTATGGAGCACATTAGGTCATCCTGATTCTCAATTCTCACAATTTATATAAAATTAAGACAGAATCAATTTATTCCAGGAACTCTGAAAAATGGAATAATCCTTCCATGTATCGAACTTCTAAAGTGTGGAGCTCATAAAGCCATTATTCGATTCCCAACTCTTACAATTTATAAAAAATTAAGACAGGGATTACTTTTTAGCTTCTTAATTCCCATGTCAATATTAATTACCTTGCCACAACCCATATTTATTTCCAAGCCATTATACTTGGATTACCAGTTCAATTATTTTTTGAGGTTTCGCGGAAGGTTAATTGAGTATGTATAGAGTCTTTACAAGCCATGACTTTGTTATGTTTCTGTTGCCTTTTGTAATTGTAATTTGAAAAATTGTATCCTCCACTGTAGTTTTCATTGTAACTGTAATTTAACAAAAAAAAAAATAAATAAATTCGTGTTATAATAAGATTTTATATTCATTGATATTGCCTCAATAGTCATTATAAGCACTTTTTTTTTTGTGAATACTTTCCAATTAGGTTACAATTATTGTAAAAGATTTTCTCATTCATTGTTTTTTCATTTTTTATTATAATTTTATTTTTGTCCCCCACCCGATCCCATTTATTATAATTTTCCAGGCGGGATACTAAAATATCTAATCGTTTAATAGGATATTCGTGTCATATTAAAAAAAAAAAAAAAGAGTAGAACGGTGCTATTAAAATATTTGAATTAGGATTGTTGTACATGTTTCTTATTTTTATTGTGAATGTTCTAGATTTCTCATATTTGAATTTTGTTTGCTGTAAATGAAGATTAATATTTGTTTTGTTGTATTAGTGTCATACTCATAAGGAAAATATGTATGATATGAAGATGTCATTATCCTCCTTTTTTTTGGTGTTTCATCAGCAATTCTCATAATGCTCATAATGACACAGAGAAGTCATCATAATCATCACCATATATATGGAACTTTTTTTTTTATATTTTTTTGTACGTGAGTTGAAATCTGAATTAATTTAAGAATGAAAAAACTTTAAAAATTCAAAGACAGAGAGAGACTTAGGATATGGATGAAAGAGTCAGAATAATTTGGAAAATTTCAATACTGTCAATGATGTCGGATTCATCATATTATGCTTGATATGGATTTTGTTTCTGTGTTTTTGATATGCAAAACATAAAATAATAATCCAAAAACAAAAGTACTAACATGTAACAATTACGACTTCGGTGGGGGGATGAAATAAAGTCAAAGGAAATAAAGTTGAATCAAAAACAATGGAATTCGTCTTTATTAGGTATTCTATTAATATTTTCAATAAAAGATGTGCAAAAATAAAATCGAATGGGTGTTATGAAATTGAATCTATTTTCTCTTAGGTTATAAATTCGAAATCTTTTTACGAGAGAATGGAAAGCGTTGAAAGCCATCTATTGGAGCTATGCGGTATTAATTTAAACAGTGTGTGACTTTAACACACCAAAACCACACCTTTTTTGAACTAATCTTTACTAAAAACCCCTGTGATAAAATTTTACAATTTGGTTACATGTATGGGATATTAAAGGATTTTAGGATTGTGGCGGAGGTTAATTGGTATTAGGAGGGATAGTATTATGAAGGATGGGGTAAATTGTATGGGATATTTAGAAGAAATATGTTAATTGTTTTCTTAAATTTATCTAAATCGTACACAGATACATTATCAACTTAAGGAAACAAATTTGGTGGAATATGGTTGCAGTAATCTCAATTCCCTTCCTTTTCTACAGTTTTCATTATACATATATATCCTTTTGCGTTATCAAACAAATAAGGGTTTCCACCCAAAACATTCGTTACATTAATTATTGCAACCTTAATTTTGTAAGTAATCATAAAATCCTTCAACTGAGCTTCTTGAAATACATATTTATGTAATTAGCTAAGCTATACATTTACAGTCTTGCACTTACAAATGTGCAAATATCCCGAAAAAGGAGATAACCCAAATTTATAACCTAGAACAAAACTCTTTGTAGTTCAAAATCTGATGTACAAATGTTTATAATTATTCTGTAAAAAGTTTCCTAAATATTCTAGTTTCAAAGAATTGGGTACAAAATCAAGATATTCCCCTATTCCAGAATTTTTTTACGAGGTTTGTAATAAGATTTGGATTCAAAATCAGTTGCCCAAGATTGAAATTGCTAATTCGACTTTATTTCCATTGTGTCTAGCTTTAAAATTGAAAGGATTTTATTTCGTTCGATTTTGTTTCATCCCTCCATTTTCGCAGCAGCAGCAGCAACAAAAAGCATTGTGCTTCAATAAAGGATTCATCAAAATATTTATGTACATGATTTGGATTATTATATATTCTTTCTTATATAATATTTTTAAAAAAAAATCTGTCACATGTTCGAATAATAATTTTGATGGCACTATTTCTGTTTTTGTTTATTTATTTGTTTGTTTGTTTGTTTCTTCTCTTAATACATTTATATTTGAAAATTTTTTTTCTGTGTTGGTTGTGTGTTTGTTTTATAACAAAGAGAATTATATTGAAGGATTTAATATTCCTTTTGTTTGATAATACTTAAAAAAAAATTATATATAATATTGATTGATGTTGAAATTTGAAGTATAAAATATTGAATTGAAGGCTTGTTATAAATAAAACAAAAGTATATAATATGATATATCATAAATATATTATGTAAAAAGTCATATCCATAAATCTATTAGGAATATGTTGAAGAAATAAAAATGTCACATGTTGGGTTATTGAACTTTTTTTAAAAATCCGATTTTTATGGTTGAAAGAATGCCAAATTTACAAAAGTATGAAAAAATTTTGTAAATCTTAAATGGAAAATTAAATCTCTGTTTTTTTTTATTTAATAAATTGATTGATTATTTTTAAATTGGTGTGATCATTTTTTTAAGGAAATTTTAATAAAATTGAATGAAAATTTGATTGAAACTCGAAAATTATTATAAAATTTAAGTGTAAAACTAATTTTACGAAGAAATCCTCTAGTTAACAGTGTGAAATGGTAATGTACATACTCCAGGGTGTGTTTTATTTAAACATAATTTAGCAAGTGTTCAGTTATTGAAATTTTCATTGAAGTTTTTGCAGAAAATTGTTAAATAAATATAAAAAAATTTATATTTGAATTAAACGATTCGGAAAGTTCTATTGAAATCATTTGAATATCTTTGAATCATGCGAATTGAAAATGTACTTTTCACTATATAATGTACAGTTTTTCATTCTTTTGTATTTTCACTTTTACTTAGAAAGTGAAGACAAAATACCGAAATCTATAAGTTCGAAATTCTAATTAAATAATATAAGAAAGGGCGACATCGTAAATGCGGTAAAAAAACTTCAACCTAAAAAATAATACAGTGTAAAATTCATCTGCCTAATATCGTGGTAGTAAAGGCGCAGCTTTCCATGTGGAAAATCTCGGATTAAAACCCCGGTTATATCATATCTTATAAGAAAACTTCGTCAAATTGTTTAATTATATCGTAATATTTAATATTGTAATACAAGATAAGATTTATTATAAATATGTAATTAATCCTGGTATAGGATAATAGATGGCGCACAAAATTTATATTTGTGCATTTTTAATCTTATGCAATGGCTTAAGCCGAGTAATCAACGGTTAGTGAATATAACGATTAAGGAAACTGAAGCCAAGTCTAAATAAACTTGGGGAAATCCTAAAGGAGATGGTTTTGGTATGTTAAAATCGCACAGTTCTAATAACTGGCATTTGAAGCTTTCGATATTTTTTTTTGTTTTTATTAGTTAACTAGTAAAAAAGCCTGTTGGAAGACAGGTATAATTTTAATTTCTCTTTTTATATATATTCTTTTTTCTCCTACTATTTCGCTACTGAATTAGTAAAAGGAAATTCGTTACCTAAATAACATTAAGTTAGCATTATAATAGTTTGTTTTAGTTCTGTAAGTGATAATAAAATAAAAGTATACATGCTGAAATGTAAAATAGCTTTATACATTTTTATTATAATTTTCTGTATCTACCTTCTAACAGATTTCTTATACGTTTTGATTTTTTTTTCTTTCTGTTCATAATTTACATTTAATCAGTTTCTTTTTTCTTTCTCCTATGTATGGAAGTATTTGTAATTATTTATATGTTATATTTGTAAATAACACTTAACATAACATAAGGCACGCTAATCAGCAGCAGCAGTTTGTCTTTTATTATATTTAGATATAAACTCACTTTCAAACTTATTTAATATTATAGCCAAAGATCTCAATACCAATTTTATTAATATCAGATTTGTAAAATTAAATTAAATTTAATTAAATTTCAATAAACAAAATGTGTGAAATTAATTTAATGTTAATTAAATCATAATCAAATAAATTAAATTAAATATTTGAGATTAAAAAAAAACGAAAATGTAAATAATAATGAAAAATTGTTTAACCTTTTGTATATATATATTTACAATCATAATATTATTATAAATTTGGTTAACAAATTCTTTTTACTCTGTGAAATTTTATTTATTTTAATTTACCTAATTTTTTTTTTTTTTTGATGTCTTTTTTCCTTTTTTTTTTATTTATTACCGTAAACATAATTTACCATTACCTGACTTTTGAAATTGGAAAAAAAAAACAATTTTCCAGTCGTTTTTCATTTTTTTTTTTGAAAATAAAAAAAAAATTTCATTTTAACCTTCATACATAGTTATTTTGTGATTGTTTTTGTTTTTTTTTTAACTTTTTAGAAATTTTCTCTGGAAGTTTTTTGATATTTTCACAAGAAAAAATTTAATTTATCAGCGCGGTTTATGTATTTCATATGCTAATATTTTATATATAAAAAAAAATTTAAATAGGAGGCATAATACTTTACAAAGCAATTTTCTAAGTTTTTTTTCGGGTTTTTCTCAAGAATTTTGAAAATTTGAAAATTTTCGGTAAAACCTTTAAAATTAACCTTTTAAATTATTCAGGGGTAGCTTAGTACAGTTGGCAAAGTTCTTGATTACAACTGTGTTGAATAATATAAAATGAGTTTTTAATATCGAAAGTGGTTCTTCATACTTCAAATCAATTGTTTCAGCCAAATTAAGTTCACCATTCTACTAAACTTATTGAAATCCAGAAAGTTCTATTGGACTTCTTGTGTTATTTAGTTGTAGTTGGATTTGTTTTTTTTGTTTCCTAAACTTATTATAAATACATATTTCCAATATATGCATTATCTAACTTTAGTCGGGTCCTATTCTGCTATACGATGTGAACTTAATACTTCCTGGATAACGACAAAGTAGTTTCTAAATTGAAGAGCTTTTCAAAATTCGATATAGTGGATAAATTTTGTTAATCAGTCAGTGAATTATTAACTCCTCCCATTGTGAGGTTAACTTCTCCTCCCCCTATTGAAGTGTTGCAAGAAGTGACCTCACAATGACGCGTTAAGGCACTATCTCGGCCTAAATATTCGAAGATATCTGAAAATTTTCGAATTTTCTTAGCATACTTGCAAAAGCAAGAAGATGACTTTTGTTTGGATAGTAGAACTAACTTTAACCAATATTTGAGTTCTGATTTGATATGAAGGTCTGCCCGGAGTGTATAAGGGTTTATTAATGTTTTTTGTTGAATATAATGACTCACTTTGAAATCTCTGAACAAATTGTAATGGTTGATTTGAAATCTTATGAAACCCATAATTAAAATATAAGAATCGGCTATATGAATAGAATAAGGGATAGCTAAATAGGCTTTTCAACCCAGAATTTGATTTTTATATACTTACTGAAATTTGGCTTTCCAATTCTTTTAATTCATTTAAGCTATTGAATGATCGTACTCAATTTCTTCTGAAGGACAGAATATAATATTTATCAAACTGCCCATACTACTTTATTAACCCCTAAAGGTGGAGGGATTCTTATTGCCTCTGTAACTGCTTTTGATTTTGTTGAAAAACTTTGAATCAGTTTTCCAAAATAAAGGTCTGTGTAACGTGTAAGACAACAAACACAACACATAAATAACCTTTTTTTAAAAATAACCCAAAATTACTAAAAAGACACCTACCGTTACTAAAATGTGTCTATAGTTATTTTATTATTAAAAATTCATTTAAATTAATTTTTTGTTTAACATCAACATAAGCAACATATCAACAAAAACAACAACAACAATGACAACAAAAATTTCATCAATTTTTATTTAAATTTTTAGACTTCCAAAATAGATTTTTCTTCTTAATTTTTTTTTTTGGAAAATGAATAAAATTTACTCAGGCTCATCATTAAATTACACAAATATCAGATAAAATATATATATATATTGTTATATATATACTCAGATACCTTCGTATGAACTTAGATATATATAATATTTATATATTAAGAAAGCCACTTACATCATTCACATTTTATACATTTGTATACTATAGGTATATGTGTTAAAACGCACGCACGCAATCACACAGAATTAATATCATTTCACTTTTGTGAGATATTTTTTTACTATTTTTGGTATATATATATTTATATATATATCAAATTCAGAGAGAGGAAGTAGATGACAGTTGTGATCAGTAGATGAGGATGGAGGAGATGTATAAAACACCTTAATATATTAAGGAAGCTCCGATATTCAAGAAAATCGTAAAAAAAAAAAAAACAAAATAAACATTAAGATTTTATTTAGGATTATTAAAATGTAAAAAAGAAAGAATGAAAAAGAAATATTTATTTTTTGTTTCTTTTCTCACAGAAGAAGTCAAATTTCATTTTAAAGTTTATTATAAGAAATGAGGTGGAGTGAAAAAATATTTGATGAAGAATTAATTTACAGTTCTAATAATTATATACTTTATAAACACGAATATATAAAACTTTATATATTCTTCTATATGCCTATCTACTGCTTGATCTCTGCATGTAAGGGTCCGATTATGTTGGACCTGCGATAAGTAATAATAGCAACTATGAAAGCATAGCATATGAAAAATAGTCTCTTATCAACATTCTTATCATTTATCGCGGCTGCAATATAAACACACCCTTAGTTTTATATTCAGGTGGCTACAATACTCCAATTGTGAGAAATTTGGTCCACCCCATAATAATTTTTAGTCGTGATATTTGCTTTCTACCTATTCCTCGTCTTTCTTCTGTTCTGTCGTCGATAGTAAGCTGTCGACGACGTTTAGCTAAGTTCATATTTTATTCCTCGCAACTTACGACCAAAATGGGCTACTTTTTCGTTTTTATTTATTAAAAGTAATTCCGTTTCTTTCTTCAGCTTTTGTAGATCTTCCATATTTGATTGGTGATCTGTCAAAGATATTTTTAACTTGCGTTTATCAGTCCACATTTCTATAACTACCACTTCCTACAACTAATATAAGCCGAATACAACCCTAATTCTCTATCAATTGTATTAGACTTGGCAAAGGGACGGGAAGATTCAGGGAATTCAAAGTTTTAATATTTGTCAGTTGGACTCTTTAGACGTGATTCATTCGGAATACTGTCTTCTGTTAACATTGATATATTAATTATTATTTGCTGGGTTACATATGGTCTAGATGTTAAAATGGAATCAATTATACTCCATATAAAAGAACTGTGGATGATACTAAGCCACATATAAAAGAACAAAATCGAGGACAACATTTTTTTATTTAATGTAACGGTATAAACTACAACTACTCTCTTTATAGATAAAGCCTGACAGATGTTTAAACTCAAATTCAGTCGGTTAAAGCATGACCTTCTTAAACTTTTAAACATTGATATGAAACTAAAAATAATTATAGAATTTTAAATTAAGTTTTACTCCGACCATTTTATTAAATATTTACTTATTTTCGTCATATTTTTTTATTTTTTTTGGGCACATGTTTGTGTGGGTGAATTAATTTAAAAATGAAAATATTTAAATATTACACGCGAAATATTGATTTGACGTTATAACAAGAAGAAATTGGAAAACAAATTTATTGATCTTATCCTAGTATATACAAGAGTAAATATAGTTTTAATAATATATTATATAAAATTACAAATTTTTAATAAATTAGAGCATCGTCTTTAGATATTTTGCATCTTCTTTTTAATAAAATTATGTGTAAATTTTGAAGTAGATTGATAAGTGAATAAAATTATACTAAATTATACATTATACTAAATGGAACCTCAGAACTTCCTGTTTGTTTAGTAAATATTTGATTAAAAATTGTTTGATGTTAAATAATTTTAAACGAGAAAGTCAATGAGGTAAAAAAACTTGTTTGGTTGAAAGAATTTACCGAAGAATTAAAAATTCTGATCGATTGAGATGAGATTAAATATCGACCCTATTCAAGAACGTATGACTAATATGCGACGAAATTCTACAATACCTGTTTATTTTATATGGAGACAACTGAAATATACGAAGTATAATACTTGCTTCGTGTATTTCAGATGTGAAATAAAATTGATTTGGTTCTATTTGTAAGAAAATTTTTTTTTGGAAAATTGAATATTTAAAATTTTTGTTTAAAGAAGCCTGCAAAATAAGGCCCTGCGGATTCAAGCCCCCGTGTGGTGTTAATTCCTATATATTGATGATATTTTGTAGGAATTTTAGGATTAGATTCAAAAACAACGTAGATATTCTCCTTTTTCAGAATTTACAATCCAACTTTAAAATCTCTCCGAATTCCAAATCCCACTTACACATATAAAAATTTCTGGAAATGGCGAACTCCCTGATGTAGAATATAATTTATTCAAAAATCTTCCTAATTTTAAACAATGTTTTACAAAATAAGAATTTCTCATTAAATGTAAAGAGTACTACGAGATTTTTATTCTCAAAAATTTGAAAGTAAAACCAAACAAAGAAATAACTTCTCGGGGTTTTATTTCTCTAATTTAATTTATGTATATGAAACTTTTAATATTAAATAATAATCCAAAGTCCTAATTTTTACCAATGAGAAATAACACCTCGGGAGCTTAATTTTGCAGTTTGTCTTCACACAGATCCATGTAATGAAGACGTTTATATTTTATTTAAATATAGGCCAGGATACTTATAAAATCTAAAGACACAAACCGTATTTAGGACGTAAAAAATAAAAGAAACGGAAACTTTTGCTATATTAATTTACCAAATTGTAGCTTAACTCTAATTATACTTTTCTAAGGTAAAATTTTCAGATCTGAAACTTCGAACCAAAATCTTATCTTCTTATTGTTTCCTGGTGTTTTTTTTTACTGTGTCCTCCAACGATTGCACACCTGGATTGTTAAGGTAGAGTTGAAAATAAAGTAAAGTTGAAGAACAAATATTGTAGGTAACACAACCTGTAAAATCTTTAATTTAACCCATATAACTTTATATTAATGATGATCATTAGTTCTGGTCTGAAAGAGTTTCGTTAAAAAAAAAGCAAAAAAAAATTTAAAGATTTTGTATTTCTCCAATCTTTAAAGAAATTAGTTTTAGCTTTAAATTTGGGTTTGTTTTTTAAATTTTACCTAAAATCTGACATTCGCAATGTTCATTGAATTTTCATTTCATTTTTACTTTTAAAAATACTTAAACTCTTTCTCCCTGAGGGGATGGATTTGTATTTTAATTATAATTTCATTTCCAAAAAATTAAATTCAAAAAAAAATTACTTACTGTGTAGGTGGAATTGTTCGATTTTTAACAAAATTTTTCTAAAAATATTTTTATCTGTATGTTCATCATGCAAATACTTAGTATAAATTTTATTAAACACTGGTAACACTGAATGCAGAATAATTCCTTATGTACCCCATCCTTTTTGAGATGCAGACTGATAAAATTAAAAAAAAATTCTATTCTCAAAGAAAGCTAGTATCGTTTGGAATTAAAGAAAGCCAAAACCTTATTAAATAGAAAGATGTTTAAGATAATCAATCTTTGAGAACTTAAATAATTAGGTTGTAGGGATTGGATTAGTGACTCTGCTTGAGAGTTAAGGAGTTGATCTAACTAAAAATTGTATAATTTTAGGCAAATTGCATAATTTTAGGCAAGTTGTATAATTTTAGGCACATTGCATAATTTCAGGCAAATTTCGCCTCATACAATTTAGATACTAAACTTAAATTTTAAACAATATTTTTGATCGAAATGAACAAGCTAATTAGATTATCTAGGTTTTGCTTAAGATAGAAAACCGGAGTCTCTAAATATTTTTGAATATTTATTTTATTGAAAAATTTTCTAATATGTGCACTTTTTAAGTGCTTTGGTTTAACTAACTTCCTTCTTTATTTTTTTTTATTTTTCTTATAATATTACAACTAAATATAATTATATTATATATTTGTAGATACTTTCACACTCAATTTCTTTATCTATGTAACCATATGATATTGAACATAAAATATATAAATATAGACATGTACATAATTTCAACAAAATTTTCATATCTTTTCAA
The DNA here is from genome assembly GCA_963082915.1 of Dolichopus griseipennis. Lineage (NCBI taxonomy): Eukaryota > Metazoa > Arthropoda > Insecta > Diptera > Dolichopodidae > Dolichopus > Dolichopus griseipennis. Next base: position 183,614 of record CAUJBZ010000457.1, on the reverse strand, counting down.
AATCTTTAAAAAAAAATTATATAAAAAATAAAAATCTAAGGAAAATAATGATTTTATCTTAACACGTACAAGAATCAAAAAATCTAAAGATATTATTATAAAAGTATCTATTTCTATTTCATTTTTTTTTTTTTTAAATTATTTAAACAAAAACAACAAAAAAAAATGTGTTTATATTTTTTTAAAAAAAAGTAATTTTAGAATGGTTTCACAATTTTTTAAATACACTTTGTAGAGAAAATAAGAAAAATAAAAGGAAAACCTTAATTTTATTGTTATTTTACACCCATATAACTGAGTGTGATACCAATTTTTTTTTTTTTGCCCTGTCATCATTAGCACATATTAAAGAATAACGGTAAAATACGAAAATGTTCAAGTTTTCATTTGAGGCAGACAAATCTTAAAAAAAAAATTAAAATAATATTGACTTTGTTTGGTTTTTTTTTAAAGGAAAAATACAGGGGGATTTTTGAAATTTTTATATGAAGAAGTTTCAAAAGACTTGATAAAATCAAAAAAAGGAGTTACGCCAGTTTTTTTTTAAAAAACTCAACATTTTTAGTTTAGATACGTTTTTTTCAAATCATCCAATATAAAATCTGAAGGCAATTTTAATATTTTAAGTTTTAAAAAGTGCTTTTATTAGTAGTGTAGAAAAATTTATTAATATTTGACCGTATAACTGTATTTAACCTTATAAATAATCTTAAAAGATAACCCGTCTGATTTCGATTTCAGATTTTATGAGGAAACCCGTCTATTGTTTTTCTAAAATCATATTGCCACCCGGATCTGACATGTGCCATCGCCAGATTCCAGGATCCTGTAACCATGAGCAAGTTAAATAAAAGTTGTTAAAAAAAGAAAAATTTAAGCACATGGTTTTGAAATATTTGATATTAAAATGCAGGATTTTGGAAGACAATTAAGAAATTTAATATTTTTAAGTGGACTCAAAAAATTAGAAGAAAAAAACATGTAGCAATATTTTATGACCAGTTTTTTTTAAAAATTTCCATTCGGAAAATGTTGTTAAAGCTATTTAATAAAATTTAAACAATACCGGTAGGGGTGAGTTCTACAGAAAAGCTGTTGAATGTCGAGCCATGAGAAAAGTATTTGCAGAATAGGAGTTGGGAAGTTTTAACTCGTTTTAGACCTCAAAACCTTGGTTACTTGGTATTCGTAAAATAAAAAATAAATGAATCAGATTTAAAGTCAGATTAAAAATTCATATGCCTCGAAGAAAACTATGAGACTCTCTTGGATCTATACAATAAATCGAATAAATGAAACCGGTCCAGGGTTCTACTAAGCCTAATTTTAATAAATAATATTGTTAAATTTGAAAATTTCTTTACTAAACCTCTCATTACTCTCACTTTTGATTAAATTTTAGTTTTAACAATCGTTCGTGTGCTCTTATTCAGTTTGTCAGTATCTATGAAATAGGACAATGCACGTGCTGAATAAAGGGTTAGTGAGTTACTGATAACTTTATAATACACTATAAATTTTTATTTACACTACTAATTTTTATAGTAGCTACTGATAATCTTTATAATACACTATAGGCTGTGAATCAATTTTTTGAAGTGAACATTCTTTTAATTTTACAAAATTACTGTTTTACAATTTTTGACACCCTGTACAAAATAAACAAACTATTGAAGTTGAATTTAAATTCTAAAGAAAATACTTTTACTTACATTTTCAAATTCCTAAATTTTGTTCATTTTTTAATAATTTTTTATTCTTATTTTTTTGACTTCCCCAAATAGAAAAACTGAAATTTTTTCCTTATTTACAAAAAAAAAACAAAAACCGAAAACAAATAAAAATTAAAATAATGAAGAGCCTTTTTTTATTTAATGTTGAAAAATAACAATAGTAGGATTTTTCCATTTTTCTTATTTTCTTTTGGTGAAGAAAAACACCAAAAAAAAAAAAAAACAACAAAGAATTATTAAGAGACATATAAAGAAAGAATTGTTTTATCCTATTATAAAAATTTTATTTCTGGTTCATTTAACATTTGAATAAATAAATTAAAAGGTTTCCGGGTAATTTGATTACAAGTTATTATATTGTTTTAACTAATAGTAGGACTACATAATGCTACATACTTTCTTTTAATTTTATTATTTGTATTTAGAAAAGACCCTTTTAACCAAATTCAATAATGTATATTTATAGATATTGTATTCAAGTGTCAGAATTCTAATACTATTATTTTATTATTTTCAAGATACAAAATATAATAAAAATTGTATCTGTAAAAAAGGATCTGCAAGGACATTAAATTAAGATTGTAAAATACTATTATAAATGTACTCTTTATTTGTAATATTTTATTATTTTGACCAAGATAAAAATTGGGTTGAAAAAAAAAAAGATATTAAAATTATTTTAAAATATTTGTCTAGTTCTCTCCATGTAGGTTTGTGTAAGGGTATGTGGGGGTATATATTGGTTTAGATCTTAGAAAATTATTCAAAAAATAATTTTCAATATTTTTTTTTAAATAAATTTAAGTTTTTATAATAAAAATAATTTTCAATTTAAAAAATTTTGTAAAAACAATACACCATTGTATTAAGTAAAATATTAGTTTTTATATTTTAATTAATAAATGGTTTTTATTTGTATTTAATAATAGCTATTAAGATATTTAGATTTCAGTTTTTAAAGTTTAGTACTTAATAAGTATTTATTTCAATTTGTATAAAAGAATTGTTAAGTTTTCTAATAGTTTTAATACTTATAAGTTAGAATTAATACTTTAAGTGTTTTTGGTATTAGACTTCTCTCAATATTGTATAAATATTTTTAAATTTTATGCCTTTATAAAAGGACACATATAACTTATGAACGCAAGAAATGTGGTGATGCATTAACTTATTGGTCAAATGGCACAATTATATTTGACATGGAATATAATTGGATTCAAAGTAGTTCTTAATAGTCTATGAAAAAGCCTATATTAATACGTGAAATAGAACTGTGCGATGAAGAAAATGCAATTTGCACATTGAATTACTTGAAAAGTACTACGAGCATCGTTGTGTGTACAAGATTCCATCAAGGTACAAGGAATGTCTTCAAAATACAATCTGTGAAGGATTTAATTAATCAGCAATTAGGTTGTTACATGATGTACCAGCTTGACGGCTAGAATGTCATAAGTCAATTAATTTTATAAGTTGATTTAGAAATTCTAATTGAAAATATCATTGAATTTAATTTTTGGTAGACAAAATCTAAATTAAAAGTAAAATACGCAAATCATATCTCATAACCATGAGCCTAAACAAGTCTAGCAATTAGAAGTTACCAAAATTGCTTTATATTTTTAATATACATTTTTGTCGTATTGCTAATCAAAAAGTTTGTAATAAATTTACAAATTTTTCTATAACCTCCTAAACTACAAATACTTATAATATTTTATCAAATATATAATTAAATTTAAATCATTAAATAAACTGAATTTAAATATGTTTATAAAAATTAATTAAAATTTTTATACTAATTCTGCAAGGCTAACAAAAATTTAAAAAACGGCTTAATATTGTTTTTTATCCAAATTTTCAATTCAAAATTTGGAAAGCCTAAAATTTTATCAATTTTTTTTATAATACCCCTTAATTAAATACTTACTTTATTAAAATTTACAATACCTATCTACTAGACTATAATTTATTGGATTTAAATGACTCTTTTGAGGCATTTTACAAAAAAACAATTTAATTAACTTTAAAATTTAAATGACTACATCCATTAAAATATATCAAATATCATATTGAAAAACCTCATTTAAATGGTTAAATGGTAAATTTATTTATAGTTAATCAGGTGTAGTAAACCTCAAAATGGTAAAATTTTATCTATATTATAAGAATTGCAAATCTATATTCTAAACAACATATGGTAATTTTCACTAAAATATTTGATTTAAAATTTTACAAAGGTTACTATCTACTTATTATATGATTTTCATTTAAATTTTATGTTCTAGCTTACGCTGTATAAAAGGTGGTTTTACTTAAATCATGAAGGCTTCAGTAGTTTTCGAAAAGTGTTTTAAGTTTATTGTCAATAATAATTATTAAAAGTTTTAGACTTTAATTCAAAACTATGGGTGTGAATTTAGAATTTGCTCAGACTTGCAAACTACCCTACTAGATCAAATTAAATGTTTTTGATTATTTTTTGAAATTCTCTCCACTGTGCTGCATGCGCAAGTTCTGCTTCAGTAAATTCTCCAAACATTAGGAATTCTTCTTAGAAATCCGTTGATTTCCTAATATTTCCCAGTCACAAAATTCGTTTATTATCAAAATGCCAACTGGTAAAAGATAAGTGCTATATTATTACGATCTCAGTTTATTCTTCTTGGAACCCCGTTACTTTTCCCGCTTTCTAGCATCACTTCCTCTCATTTCTTCGAACCACAAATAGCTTAGATCTGTGTTGCATTTTATATGCACTTAAAAATTTTTTGACTAATTAATTAACAAATTGTTATTATAATTTTGATAATGACCCTTTGATGCTCTATTTGAAATACATTTACCTAATTGTATTGTTACTAAAAACGTTTAAATATTATAATTAATAAAAATATTATGTTATCATAGTTTTTTATAATATTAAATTGCTTATAGTATAATTAACTTTTCCAATTATTTACATTTTTATAATATTTATAATATTTTATAATATTTATTATATTATAAAAATAATATCAATAATATAAAAAATAGTTTTTAAATGAAAGGACATAAGTGTCAATACCATATTATCACAATATTATATTTATTACAAAATGATGTTCGAAATCAAAATTATAATCAAAAAATATTTTAATTATTAATTAAATTTATAAATATAATGTACATGTGCATTATAAAATTTATTTATATGTAAATTTAAATATGTATTATGTAAATATATAACATAATAAAAACTAGAGCACATATAATTATGCTCATTGAGTAAATAATTATTAGTTATATAAAAGGTTTAAAATAATTTTAATTTGTGTGTATAATAACCCAATGATTTTATATACATAAAACATATTACCTATATATATTATGTATTTAAATATATGTGTTATATTATGTACGCATAAAAAATTAAAGTAATAATTTTAAATAATCAGTTTGCTTACTACAAAAACAAAATACAACTTCTTCCATATAAATGTCACCATAATTTGATTATAACCGCCTAAAAATATGCAATTTTATTTTTTAAATTTAAGTCAGTATCACTTGTGAGATGGACTGTTGACTGTTGTGAGTGAGGTTTTGATTGAAAAATAAAATTTTCATCCGATTTATGTCAGTTAATTTTAAAATATTTTAAAATCATTTCAAGTTGTCATAACAGAAATATATTTTTATACAAAGTAAGAATAACATCTACAGGGTGGGCCAACTTATATAGACTGACCGATTCGAGATGCTTATTTCTTTTTTTCTTATTGTCCATGGTATTTTTAAGGTTCATAGCTTCTAAAACCTTGTTTAATATATTTTAAAAACTTATTTCAATCATTTTTTCACTTTTATAATACCAGACCAGTTACATATTATGAGACAATATTAAATAATGAGAACTTAAAGATTATGATAAGTTTGGAATCAAACAAAACCAATCTAATCCAAACTATCGAAGTATAATCCAGTTATGAAATACTCAAATAAGCTTATAGTGGCCTTAATTTGAATAGGGATATGCTAATAAATCATAATTTATTTTTATTACAACTGGTTTAAAAAACTACTGGAAAAATTGAAAAAAATGTTCATGTATTTGAAACAACTTTGTTTCAATAACTTTTTCTCGATAATGAAACTTGAATTGGATAAAATCAATTTTTAATAAAATTATTGATTAATTCAATGGAGTTAAAGTCGAAAAATGGCGAAAATTGTATTATACGCCATTTCATTTATACAGAAACGATTAGAACTAATATACGAATTATTATCATATATTTGCCTTATGTAAAAATATTATTTATTACTAAATACTTTTGAATTAAATTTTAAAAGCAATAACGTGCTAATAAAGTTTCAAATGTAGTTTTAATTGCAGTTGTAAATTATATGTGTACTCTTTCCCAATATTATTAATAACTAGGGAGAAAGCCTGTCGTACGACAGGTGTAAGTGTAAAAATCAAATTTTGTTACTCTGAATAAATAAAAATACTAAGCGAAAAAAAAATAATGTTTAATGAATTTATTCACATTTACCAAACTAATATCTAAATAAAAACTGATCTGAATCAAGCCATACAAACTAAAAATTATTAGGTTTCGTAATCCTCGCTCTAACCATGCGGCCGCTTGATTACTTATAAATACTTTACTTGCTAAGTGTTAATTTTGACAAAAAGGGCACTTGAATTAGCAGCAGTTTCTAGCCTTTGATTATATATAAGAAATTTGTTATACGTGAACATTTAAATTAACATTTTAATAGTGTTACTTTTTTGGTTAAGATTTTGTATGTAAATATTGCATTAGAAAAACTTTAATGTTAGAAATCGTTTTTAAACATTTTGATTTCTTTTCTTTTCAAATTTTTTCAAACACTAAAAATTTAACAAAAGAAATAATATGTTACGTGTATAAATAACTCTTAGCATAACATAGGGACACTTAACATAATGCTAATCAGCTGCAGTTTGTCTTTTATTTTATTTAGATTTGTTGGTCTTAGCAAAACAACTTTATTATTATTTAATTTAAACTCGTACTATATAAGTACAAAATTTAATTCTATGCTTAACAATCTGGCAGACTCCAAAAAAATGTTTATATTCAAAAACCTTTTAATTGAAAAATAAAATAAAATATTTTTTTCAATATATACTTTTATTAAAGTATTACTAGCCTCTTTAAATTTAGAAAATAATTGATGTTAGATCTTGGGAATTTGTTACTGTGTTAATATAAAAATAAATTGCTGGTATAAGAAACAGTTCTTTTAATGTTTGAAAAATTTTATGCTTTAAAGTTTTAAAATTTTCACTAACCAAAAATTGATGGCAGATTTTTTGCATTTAAAAGTGTTTCAATATAAAATATAAAAGTAAATTGCCGAAATGAAAGATAGTTCTTCTTTTTCTTAAAATTAATCCAGCAATTTACTTTTATATTTTATATTAAAACACCAAAAACAAAATACGCACTCGCTTTTTCATATAAGATTATTATCTTACTTATTATCTATAATTTATACACATATACATACGAGTACGCAGCTTATGCTTCGATTCTAATATACACAAACAGAAAACTAAACAAAAACAAATGACTGATAAATTTTTGTTGTTGTTGTCAAATTTTAAAAATTTGAAGATGAATAAGTTACGTATTTTACTGTTTGCGTGTATTTTATAAAATGTTGAGATCGTGGATTCAAATTCGTTTCTGTGAAATTTTTTTTTTAATTTCAATCAAAATTTTTTTTTTTTATTTAAGTACCTACTTGCATAAATTTTAAATTAATAAACCAAAAATGTACGGACTGACTTAAAAAAAACCCTAAAAATTTTTTATATGAAACTCATCGTCTATATAATTATTTGGTCTATGTTTTTATATTATCAAAGTGAAGTATTTTAGTTTTTAAAATTACAAATTTTTAAAGAAACTATACAAATAAATTAATTTTATTTGTAATTTTTTTTATTATTTCTGTCGAATTTAAAAAAAAACAAAAAAAAATTTTTATCTTCGAAGGAGGATCGAACTCAGACATATTTACAGTCTAAGACACCTTGCTAACCACTGAACCATACAATTCTTATAAATTTATGGTCAGATTTCTAATATAAATGTATCACTAACTGACAGAATGAAAAATAAAGCCATAGACACAGGCAAGTTCAATTAAAAGTTTATAATTAGTTAAAAATTCAGTTCTATATAACTAAAAATTGAATACAAATAGAAAAAAATTATTAAATAATTAAATATTAAAACAATATAATAAAAAACATTAAAAGTTTGTATCCGGGATTCTGGTTTTAATATACATCGAATAATTTCAATTATTACAATGTACTTTTTTTAATGATTATCTATATGAATATTTTATTAGATTAGTATATTTACACAAATTGCAATGCATGGGATCGTACAATAGGATTTGTCAATTTTCCATTTGCGAATTTTATTAATATAAAATATAAAACAGATTATAAATATTAGAAATCTACTAAAATTCTTTAATAAATATGTACTTTTTAATTGTATTTTGTATTATAGGAAAACAAAAATTCAATCGATGAATTCGATGGATTTAAAATTAAAATTTATTTGTGTTAAAATATATATTTTTTGAGATTAAAATAAATGTGATGAAATTTCATTATGAATTATAGAAAAATAACAATTTTTTGTGTTATTTGAAATCATTTTAATCTCTGATTATTTCTAACAAAATTTTGGAATTAAATGAAAACAAGTGATGAAAAAAACACATTTTCAAAATAATATAGTGTTTCATACTAAGTATTTTGTCGGAATATAATGTTGAAGCTTCAATATTAACGTTTAATTTAGGAAATATATACGTTGGTGACTAAGTTACTGCTTACTTAAAAAAACAGTAAATACAAAATACAGCCCCTCTGTAGGAAAAGTTTCCAAATTTCTCAAGGATATAATCCTCAGTACTCCCCTTCCCCCAAACTTTTTTAGGTTCTAGGAATTAAATTGTGAATTCCACCAAAATTTGGAATTTTACTTAGAATCTTACTGTTCAAGCAAAAATGGTTAAAAGTGAGAGACACTTTCTCACTTTCTTCAATTTAAAGGACCCTTATTAAATTTAAGAAAATTTTTAACATATGTTAAAATATAATGTTGGACCTTTGAATTTTGTATATTAAGGAAAAAATATTTAAACAGATATTCAATTATATGTTTAAAAATAGCAAAATTTCAATTTTCGAGCCCTTACAGCTCCTAAACATGGGGCTTGACAAAAAAAGTTTGTTAAGCGACTCCTAAAAATTTCTGAGGATCTAACTTCTCCCAATATTTCAAGACTCTAGCTTGAACCGTTTAGAAGATATGTGTGTCCAAAAATTTTGCAAAAATTGAGTTTTACGTAGTGTTAAATTTTAGTACCGTATGGCAACCCTAAACATTTGCCTTTTAAAATTTTATAAAGTCTATAAAACCAACTATCGTTTGCCGTTTTCAGATTGGAAGTATATCTAACACAACTCTTGTTATAACAATTTAAATATAGGGCTTTTTCCAACTTTGGGGGGCTGTAGCTCTGTAACAGGTGAGACTACAGAAAAAAATGCTTCTACGAAATTTTTTTTTTTGCAATATTTACCCATGGTTAAAATATTTTTACTCTATTTCAAACGATGTAAAAGTTTTTGTGAACATACGGACGGATGGACGGACGGACAGAATGAAGCTATATAGGCACATTTTTACAAAACTTTTTGAAAATGTGCTAAAAATGAAAACCAAATAAAATGCATTACAAATCTATATAAACAAATTTTAAAATTTTAATTATGTTGTATTAATTAAAATTAAAAATATTCAAATAATATGATTAGATAAATCGGAATTAATAGGATTTTAGATAAATCTAAATGTTAATTTAATTTAAAATCGAGGCTTTCTATGAATATTCTATGGGAAATTTTACTTTTCAAAAGATTGAACGGATTAGAAATATTGAAATTACCATTGTTTGACCTTACTTACTTTTGTTAAATTTGGTATTTGGGTTCAGTGATTATTATTAAATGAATGTAGAAATTGATCAAAAAATAGTGACGTATCAGAAATCCTAGGGTCAAAATACCCTTAGGAAGTTATTTGACTTACATTTCAACTTTGGACCTAAGTAAGGTATTTAAGCGAGATATAAAGCTCTTTAAAAAAGAGTTATAAGACCGTAAGGAACTTTTGATCTTTGGACTTCTGTCTCAAAGTAATGAATCATAACTCTTCCTTTTAATCTGGGACTTCTGATATGTCAACATTTAATAAATGTAAAAAAAATTTATTTTGTTCAGGGTTCAAATCATGAAAAAAGTTTTTTAAGTCATATTATAAGAGTTAGAAGTACTCCAAGACATTAGATGTAGTAGAGGGACTTACACATATTTTAAAACAATAATGTAATTAACGTTGTTACAATGTTAAATAGACAGTTCGGCTGTACCAAGCAAAAACACAGTAACTAACAATATGATCAAATTCGAGTTAAGAGCAAAAATGGACTTACTATGTTGTTTCCTAACATTGTACATTGTCACTTTTACGATCTGAACCCTCAGTGAGTAAAAATGATGCTTCCAAAACACAGTAAGTGCATTGTTTACATCACGATTCCTAGTTCAAAACACAGTAACAAACAAATCCCAAATTAAAACACAGTAATTGCAATGAGTTACTGTGTTCTAATTTGGTGTTTGTACTTATTGTGTTTTAAAAGTGAAAAATAGTTCGGTTTTGTGTAATCACAAAGCGACTGTCCCAAGCAAAAACGCAGTAACTAACAAAATTAAATTGTTTTTTTTTTAATTCTCTTTTTTCAATGTTTACTTGTTTTTTGTACTCTATTTTTAATGTAATAAATTATACAGTGCAAAACAAAAACTGGGTGATTTTCTCTGCGCTGGTTAATATTGTAAACCAACCAAACGGTCCAGATGAAGTTCGCTTTAAATTCCTTACTAAAGGTCAAACCCATATGAGTGCTGATGGAGTACATAGGAACATTGAAAAAAAAATAGGCAGGAAGCGAAATATTTATGATTTCCAAGAGCTATGCGAGGTAATAGAAAGTTCACGTAAAAATTTACGAATTTTAAAATTGGAACAGTTTCATCAATGGAAGTCAGGTAAACGGTCTTTAATGAAAAAGAAAAATATTGAAGATTCCATGACAAATTTTAAATTGTGCAATTTGGTGGAAGTAAAATTTACAAAAGGATGCCGAACAATTGAATATAAAAACGATTTCGATGAAAATTTCAAGTTACTGGACTTTCTAAAGAAAAAAGAAAATATAAACAACGTTCCATGCTTAATCGAACACCGTGGTGTGCAGAAAAAAAAAGGAAACAATAATCAAAGAGCTTGTTCAATTAATGCCAGTTAATAGGCGCTCATTTTGGAATAATCTAAATGAGTCTGAAACATCAAAAGACTTAGTTACTTTTGACACCAATAACGTGGAAGAATAAAAAATTACATAATATTTTGTACAAATTAATCTAAATTACATTTTTTATAATTAATTATTTTTTATAATTTCTTAGTAGATAAGACTGAATTATTTTTGTTAAGTTTTTATTTTCAGATGAATTATTTTTGTCTAGTTTTAATTTGTATTTTCAAATGAAATTTTTTTTGTTTAGTGTAAAAGGCAATACCTACTGTGTTTTTGTTTTGAGATTTAATTATTAAATTAATACTTGCTTTACTTTAAAAACACAGTAATTTCAAATACTGTGTTTTTACCTGGTTTTCTTCGCTTAAATTTTCAATAATACCCATTTAAAACAAAAAAGCTTTTCGGAATTACCCAAAATTAAGAGTAATCGAATCGAAATGGTATTAAAAAGAAGCATACTCATTCAATTTATAAGAAAAAATTACATAGACCACAAATTTTTAAAAGATGTTGTGAGGCTTCAAAATTTAGTGTTTTGCTTAATTTCTCGAAAGTATACTTGAATCAATTACTGTGTTTTTGCTTGGGACAGCCGAGTTCCATGATTTGTCATTCTTTCATGTTTCCAGTATAACATTAGAATATTAATATATGAGGTTTGAGAAAAAATTGCAAATCAGGCGTCCGGAACGACTTCCCGGATCTGTCCGGACCGTTTTTTACATTTTGTTTTCTCCGTAGAACGTGATAAAAAGTTAATGTTTTTTTAGGAACAATCCCGATTCCAATTTTAACTGAAGTTCCAGACCTCGTATCTTGGGACAAAGGCTTAATAAAGGCAATATCTTTTTTTTGTTCCTGAACTTTTAATTTTATTTTATTGCCGTCCGGATCACAGTTATAAATTATGACATTATGATTTATAACTACTTTTGAAATTGTTCAAAAGTAAAAGTTTATTTTAAATATTTAATTTAAGTATAAGATTTTTCTAATATCTGTTTGTTTTTCCAAAATAAATAACTTTTATTTTAAATTTATAAAATTCAAAAATTTCAACAAATGTCTTTATTATAATATGAAAAAATCATGATTCAGTATTTGAACAACATCAACTTTAATAGTTATGAAGTGCAAAATTATTACATTAATAGTAGAAAAAATCCAAATTTCTAAAACTTTTTAAAAATTTATAAAATTAATATCAAACTATTTTTCTTTATGATTAACCAAAAACTTAATTCAGTGCAAATTTTCTCAAATATTCTAACATAAATCTTTTGTAAAAATGTTTTAGTATACTCTTTTCACATGAACTTGGTCCTTTTTCACATCAAATTTTTTTATTTTAAATTGAATTTATTATTTTTTCAAGTTAAATTTTGGCAAATTTTCAAATCAAAATGATCTTTTTTTAAAAACCCCTTCGTATCTTAGGACCCAGAACTCGAAGAAATATGATTTAAATAACTTAGTCCCCAATTCTGTAAAAGCAACTGAAAAAATTTAAAAGTGTTTAGCATCTTTTTTGAAATATGTTGATTCGGTTACTGGGTCCTTAGAAACGTGATAAATTAAAAAAGACCCATTTAATTTTAAGATCTTAGGGCTATTTCGATTTATATCGAGACCAAATTAATTTGAAAATTGTCCAATTACAGGAGTACCCTGAATTAAGGCAGAAATAAATAAAGCCTCCAGGTAATTATTTTCCGTTTAAAGCGAAACAACGCCCTTGGGCCTTATTTTTCATAGTTATTGAGAAATAAAAGCCTGAGGTTTTATTTCTTTTTTGAACTACGACATATATGAAAAACAAAGCCCCGGAATGTTTTTATAAAATAGTTAATATGTAAAATTTATTTCTTTTTTAATTTTGGGAAAAGGGAATACCCCTGATTTCGATTCCAACTCCAAAAAGTTTCCCAATTATTTTGAATATTATAGTTTAAGAAAGTCTGTACATATCTGTACCCGTCACTAATGTTATATAATTAAAACTATCTTTTTACTAACGATATATGAAACCCCGGCTCTTTATTTCCTATAATTTCGGGGCTTTATTTCTCAGTTACTATGAGAAATAAAATCCCAGGGCTTTATTTATCATTAAATGAATTCACCAAGTGAAAAGGACCAAGTTCATGGGAAAATAGTGCATATATATATGGGAAATAAAGTATAGTACTGTATGTACTGAATAATATAATATTCCTTTCCAATCCATTTCCTTTCCATGCAACTCTGATGAAAATTCAAAACAAATGAAAAAAAAATAAAAATTGTCAAATTCAAAATGCAATGCAGTGATATTCGGTTTAATTTCCACTATATTATATCCACTTGTTTTGTTTTTTTATTCGAGTAGAAAAATCGCAGTGATACCTTTCAGTGAAATTTAAAAAAAAACACTTTCATTTCAAAATTTTGTTGCAATTTTTTAGTGCTAACAAATGAGAACAAATTTGGTTTCTTCTTCTCTTCTTTTTGTTAAATTAATGTCAAGTAGTTGAATGCATGATTGTATGAAATTGCAACTGATCACGGTCTTGCCTGAAGAATAATATGGAACAATTAAGGGTGAAAAATATCAAATGGAAAACTGGGAAATTGCAAAATGTAAAAAAAAATTTTGAAAATCAAAAATATGAAAAGAAAAATAAATGTTCATAAATATTTAAGAATAATGTTTTTAAGGTGCAGCTTTATATGTTTTTACGGATGAAATAAAATTTTAAATTATTAATTTGGATTACATCTTTTTGGAATAAAATTCTGTAACTGGGTTAATAATGTAGTTCCAGTAAATATTATACATAGTATAATTACAAAATCTCTTAAAACACATAAGGAATGCAACAAACGCAGCTAGAAAAGTAAAATTGACTCTTACAAGCACATTGAAAAATATTAAATATACCGATGATATCGCCCTACATGTTCATACACACAATAATATTCAGGTAAAAACTAAAAGGATAAAGCACTTTGAAAATGTAACTCAGAATAAACACAAAGACAACAAAATGCCTTAGAGCCAGATGTAATGTGAAAGTAAAGAAAACTAACTCCAACAATGATATTTTTAATTAAGCGACCTTGGAAAGTTAATGATTACCAACTGAAGTACTGATAATATAATATACAATAGACTGAAATGGCAAGAATGGCTTTCTGACGACTTAGGTAAGTAAGGAGGCAGCAAAATAATCTTAGGAGCACGAAGCAGTGAGATCAAGAAGATAAAGAAAAATTACTTTGAAATAATCAGGTCTTGATTAGCAGATGCTTACAATTGATGTGCAGAATTTTCTGGTCTAAAAGAATAGTAAATAGAGCTATGAGAACAAAAATACGTCCAGATAAGAAATGATTGGAAACAGATGGGTAATCACCAAAGCCTGCAAACAATATTACAAGTAAGTAAACCCCGAGAAACACGGCGGTTAGTCAGCAAAAACATTGGAAGATATCTTAGATAGGAAATTATGTCTGAAATTAAATAACTAGTGCAAAACCGATGAAAGAGCTTTGTGATAGTCCTATACTTCTAAAGAGAATGAACAGGAAAAAAAATGTAATATATAACGGTATTTCCTTTTTTTATTTTTCTTTGATTATAACAACTAGAAACTTTTAATTTACAAATGAAAAGAAAATATTGTAGTGAAAGCATTATTATTATAATTGATTTAGTTAGGAAGTGCTTACAAATTCGAGGAGGACGGTCTCCTTTTTAATCCTCTAGGCCCACTGTGTTGTTTTTGGAAAAATCTAACGTCAAAATTCAAATGTTTTACTTATAAACTTATGCCTGTTATTTTTTCATCTTACTGGAGATTCGAATCAAAGAAAATTTGTAAATAAAAATAAGAAAAAAATAAAACAAGAACAGAACAAAGTTACAAAGATGTAATAATTTTATTTTTTTATTTTTTATTTTTAATATTTTTGATCTAATCACTAACTATTATTTTTATTTTACATGGCAAATACACAAACGAAGAAATACAAACAAGTACATGTGTTCTCATCTGTGTATCAAGTGTTTGTGAGCACTTAAACAAAGTTAAGGTTAATGGTTTTTGAATTCGCTTTATGTACAATGAAATTAATATAAAGAAAATCCTTCCCTTCAATCTCTTTCTAATTTTAAACATATACTTGTATGTGAGTGCATATGTTTGGCTTTTGTTTTTCTTCATATTGTAAATTTTTTAAGTGTGTATACAAAAATGAAAGAAAATGTTCTTTGAAAAATTAAAGAACATATTATAATTATTACATAGAAATTAAGTAGCATTCATATATAACATATAAAAAATACAGGGTGTAAACCGTAAAAAAACCGTATTCTAAAACCAAATTTTCGAGATTTTGTAATATATTGAAAAATAGAGGTTTAGGAAAGAGTTGAATATTATTTAATATTTGAATTCTTATCTAGTACAACAATTTTTAGGACCTTTATTAATTTTGCTTGAAAGCTTCGGTAGCGTTGGTAGTGGCTTATGAACAACCGATGCTGTACTTGTAGCAATTGAGAAAATATAAAACTAATAATATATTCCTTTTCTACTACGCCTGAAGCAAATGTTAACTGAAAAACATTCACTTAAAGAAGAGATTCACCTGAGGGACATTCACTTCCTAATCGCATTCTTCGAAGTGAGAGATTTTTTCTATATAAATAAATATTAATTAAAGCATTTTTGGTTTTATTTTTAATATTTTGATCTCAAAAATATTCGTTGGTATTTAAAAATAATCCACTGTACATTTAAACTTGAAGTTTGTTTAAATGTACAGTTTGATGTATGTCTGAAGATAAGATTTGGAAATTAATCAAGGCTCGAATATATCGTATCTAGTACAAAACTCTGTAATTAAAACCCTTAAAAATATTAAAGTGATAGTGCAGATTATTCAAACATGTGCAACTAAGTAGCCAAAACTTGAAACTTAAAATATTCTTTAGTAGTTCTTAATAATCCGGATATAATTTTAGAGGAAACCCATGTTCTAGAATATAATTAAACAGCTTTGATAAAGCTATATTCATCTGCCCGAGAGTTTTTGTATTACGCACAAAATTCTTGAGATAATTCTCTAGTAATATACGAAGTTTTCAGTGCTCTTATAGTGTACAAATTTGATTTTAAAATCCAGCTTTTTGACCGGCTGGGTGGCACAGTGGTTGAGTGCCGACCTTTCATGCGGAAGGCCTGGGTTCGAATTCTAGTGAATGTGAAAAAAACTTTTCTGGTTTTCGATACGACTCAGCTTACCAGCTACCATTCGCCATTGGCTTCAAATTAATGGCATAATCAATAATATTAATAATTATATATATTTAATAAAAAATACATTAATATAACAATATAAACAAATTCAAAATATAAACAAATAATTTAATTGAATAATATGACTCGCAGATATAGAATACCGTATAACTCAAATACAAAATATTACAAAATAAACAGAAAATAGAATTGTAACTATTGAAAATCTAAGACGTTTCTACATGTGATAAGGCCTACTACTATCTCATATTTAAATTGTATGTGGAATTCAATAAGACCAATTCTAAAAACACTAATATAATATGATCTCCATTCCAACATGTACCTATGGTATAGACAGGCTTATTATAGCCTAACAGTTCAAAAGTTAACGCTTAAAAAAAAAAAAAATTACTTATTAAAGCAATTGTGCCTACAAGTCCAAAAAGGCGGACCTCTTTTATACCCAGTCATTTAATGAACTGAATTCAAAAATTAATACATAATTTTGCGTCAAATAACCCATCATAATCCGCTACATTAAAACTCAATTACCAAAAGAAATCAAAAAATATTTGATACTATAACTCATCTAAATGGAATGTTTTATTGCACTGGAACACCTTTTAGCACCATAAAACAACCAAAAAAAAACATCAAAAATGAATAGAACATTATTTTCTATTTTATGATTTAAAGTGGTTGTAAAAATCAGCCACATTTTCAAATGTATCCATAGGTAACAATTATTTAAGTTTTTATATACATATATATTATGAATTTTAGAGCATAAGTATACATA
Source organism: Dolichopus griseipennis (assembly GCA_963082915.1). Taxonomy (NCBI): domain Eukaryota; kingdom Metazoa; phylum Arthropoda; class Insecta; order Diptera; family Dolichopodidae; genus Dolichopus; species Dolichopus griseipennis. The sequence continues at coordinate 166,347 of CAUJBZ010000457.1, read as the reverse complement.
TATGCACATCCAAAGTGTACCCAATATAGAAATGAACAAATGCGTTAAATTTTATTTACAATTAGTAAAAGTTCTCTAATATGCTTTAATACATAATGTTTATATACATGTATAGGTACATACATAATATGTATGTGAATTAAAGAATTTGAAATTATAATAAAATGTGTACATATACTCGTATATATATATTTAGTCATTATCGTTTAATATTAAACGTTTAAAGAATAAAACGTGATTACTCAACTATTATACTTAATTATACTCTGTGTTTTTTTACCGTTATACATTATTTTTTACCTTAACGGTGGTTAGTTTTTTTTTTTTTACATTTTCACATATATCAGTATATACCTTTATGACCTTTTAATGTTAGTAAAGTCTCTTTATTTTCTACTTTGGATTTTTTTACTTTTAAATTCTAATAACAGTTAAAGTTAAAAAGAAAAATAAGAAAAACTAAAAAAACATAACATAAAAGTAGTTAAGTACCGTAAATTAAACTGACGATTATATTCCGTTTACAATATGTGTAACGATGAAATTTAAATTCACTTGAAAAAGTAATCTCTGATTTTGTATATATGAATTTGTAAGAATTGGAGCGGTTTTGGTATTAGAATAATTTGACATCATGCTTAGTCTATAATTAATATTAAATTTGGGATAAAATCTAGCATTTCATTTTTAAAGTGCTAACTTATAAACTTTTAGGGTAATTAGCCTGTCTGTACCATATAGGCGACATGCTGTATGCTTATTATTAGAATTGATCTTTACAACGGCTGGATGGCACAGTGGTTGAGTGTCGACCTTTCATGCGAAAGGCCCGGGTTCGAACCCTAGTGAAAATGAAAAAAACTTTTCTGGTTTTGGACTCAACTCAGCTACCATTTAACATTGGGTTCAAATTAATGGCATAATCAATAATTAATAGTTATATATCTTTAATAAAAACAAAATACAAACAAATAATTTAATTGAATAATATAACTCACAGATAAAGAATATCATATAACTCAAATACAAAATATTACATTATAAACAAATGAAATTGTAACTATAGAAAATCTAAGACGTTTCTACACGTATATAATATGTTCGATACGACCCCCTGTTCCAACATGTACCTATGGTATAGACTGGCTTATCACACTTGGAGTTGAACAGTTAGCGCTTACAAAAAAAAAAGAAAAAGTGAATTCCATATGCAATTTAAACATGGGATAGTATTAGGCTTTAGAGGATCATATATAATTCATCCACACACAATTTAAACATGAGATTGTACTGCGCTTTATAACTTTTTAAAAAGTGAGATTGTACTGCGCTTTATATCTGTGAGTTATATTATTCAATTAAATTATTTATATAGTTTTTTATTAAATAAATAATGTTATTGCTTATGTCATTAATTTAAACCCAATGGCGAATGGTGGTTTGATTTCCAAAGTCGATTTCGAAAAAATTAATTCACTTTTAAAAATTGAATCAGGGTCTTTCCAATGAAAGGTTGTGACACTATTGACTATATTATTTTATTTTAAGGCACTGTAAAAATTAAAAATAAAAAGCACAACTAATGGCTTCAACAAATTTTATATTTTATAAATTCGGTAATTATATTTCAAAATACATAATTCTGACAAATCAATTAAGTTCTTCTTAATTTATAAATAAAGGTTTAAAACATTAAATTTCACAAATGTTCTTTAGTCTCTTGCTAACTCCAAATTTACTTACAAATTGCAATAAAGTTTTAATGACCATCTACATGGAAAAATTAATAAACTATGAATCTATTTTAATTACTGATTAGTTTAAAGTCATTTTTAAATTGCTATATAATTCCCTTAATTTAACGAGGAAGATTATAGTTGCCCTTGTCAACTTTTAGATACCCGTGCATACCCACTATGGTGTATAAAATAAACCGTAATTTACTTCCCTTATACATTTAACTCATTACTCCATAATTTTGACGTAAAAAAAAAAAAAAAAAAATTAACAAAAAAAAAAAAAAAATTAACAAAAAAAAAAAAAAAAATCACAAAACAAAAAACAAAATTTTCATTCATTGTCCCATAACTTTAGTTAAAAAAAAAAAAAAAAAAAAATTAAAAAAAAAAAAAAATCACAAAAAAAAAACTAAATTTTCATTCATTGTCCCATAACTTTAGCTTAAAAAAAAACAAAAAAAAAAAACAAAAAAAAAATGGCCCACCCAAAAATTCCGATGGTCCGAGTGATGTCCAACTTTGCCAACTAACTTGCCCTATTACTTTACCTGCCCAATTTTAATTTTAACCTTGTAGCTTCATTAGATTCACAGTTATTGAATCGCAAACTTTGTATGGCAGCCCCCCAAAATGGGGCCGTAACATTTTGAAACTTCATATAAGTGCTCGATTCATTATATAAATAACCGTGTGTAATTTTTATCGTCGTAGTATAATTAGTTTTGAAGAAATTCATATTGGTGCAAATAAGTTGTATGGCAGCCCCCCGAAAATGGGGCCCTAACATTTTGAGACTTCATATAAGTGCTCGATTCATTATATAACTAACCGTGGGTAATTTTCAGCCTCGTAGTATAATTAGTTTTAAAGAAATTCATATTGGTGCAAAGAAGTTGTTGGCAGCCCCCCGAAAATGGGGCCCTAACATTTTGAAACTTTATATAAGTGCTCGATTCATTATATAACTAACCGTGTGTAATTTTCATCCGCGCAGTATAATTAGTTTTGAAGAAATTCATATTGGTGCAAAAAAGTTGTATGGCAGCTCCCCGAAGCCTTGGTCCGATTTTAACCAAAAACAATAGGGAACCTAGAAATTGTCTAAAAATCACTTTGTGTGAATTTCAAGACTCTAGCCCTTTTAGTTTTTGAGTTATCGTGCTGACACACGGACGGACGGACGGACGGACAGACACACATAGCTAGATCGACTAATTTTTCGATTCTGAGCCGATACGTACCCTTGACACTATATCTAGCTCGTCTAGATCGATGCGTTACAAACGGAGGAGCAAATCTAATATACCCGATGTCATATATGTATGCACGGGTATAAAAACAAATTACCGTTTGTAGTTGAATCAGATTCTAAACATTTTAAACTTAATAGTTTCAATTAAATTGAAAATGAGGACAATGTATATTTAATTACTTTGAATTTTTTGTTATTACAATCAACTGTTGAATCTGTTTTATACTAGTACTATATTGTATCAAGGTTTTCTCTTTCAATTTAATAATGATTGCTATTTGCAGCGTTCTAACTAGTTTTCTTTGATGCTTGCATTGCTTTTCTTATTTGTGAAAATGTTTAACTAACATTCATTGCTCGTTTCTTTTCTAAATTTTCTTCCTCCCATCAAACCTTCCTTACCTTTCGGCCTTTTCTTACGCAAAATTTTGCTAGTTTTATACTTCCAAGCATCGCGTCCTTCGCATCCTTTGTTCAATATAATTTTTACTTTAATTTGATTTTTTACTCCCTATCGAGCAATGTCTAAGGTATCACGGGTGTTTCTGATATCAAAACAGCTATTTAGCACTCTAAATTCCGGTCTTTCGAAGCTTTCATTGTACATCATATGTATTCGGAAATTCTAATTTTGCTCTACATTTTTGTAACATAATGCCAAGATTGATCTATTATATATTTTATAAATTAATAGCCTTGCTTAAAATTGGTGGTACCTAATATTCCAAAAACTTATGAGCAGGCTTGACTTTAAAGAAGGCACTCAAAAATTTTCCAATATTTTCAATAAAAATTGGTTTTTTTAAAATCCTTAACTTCAACTTTGAACAAGCAACTAAAATTTAAAAAAAAAATATCATTATTAAATGGTATGTATTAGAAACATGGGTAATAAGATTAATCGATCTAGGATTACTGTTTGATGGTATCCTACTTTTATCCTTAAAACATTATATACAAATTACTATGATCTGGTACAAGAATAGAACATTTTATTCAATTTGGTATTTAAGAGGTATAATATTTCTCAAACATACAATATTCTAATTTATAAAAATATAGATACAAAGGAAATGTTTATTTAAAAAAAAAGTAATAGAAATAAAATGGTGGATAGAGAAAGAATCATGGATAACTTAAATTGAAAATGAAATAAGAAAAAGAAGAAATTAAATAAAAAAAAGTACGTGTAGCAATGTTAAATAGACTTAATCCTGCAATTTAACTACAATTTTGCAATATTAGTTTAAATGTGTATGTATTTATGCAATAATATGTGTGTATATACATAATTATATAAGCATACTATGATAAGTAATTATATATGTATATACATCTAAATATAAGAAGTTTTAATTTTCATGATTTTTTCATGAATTTTGAAACACCAGAGGATTTTCTTTTATTTCCTTTTTCTATATACATTTTTCTTCCTTTATCCTTATTTTTGTTTTTCACTTCTATATTCTTTCATTTTGTTTAAGGAAGTTTTCGGCTTCCTTTTCAGTCATTTCGTTTTTTATTATTCGTTTCTATTGTTGAGCTCATCTTCAATTCTATTATATTATGTTACTTTTGTTTCATTTGTTTGTTTTATTTTTAAATTTTATATTCATTTATTTTTAGTTTTTGTTCACTTTTTCGTTACTATAGAGTAACGTTTTTTTATTTATTTTTTTTTTGCTATTATTTGTTTTTTTGTTCTTTTCCACCTTATTTTAAAAAATTTGTTTGTTCTATAGATATGGTGCCCTCCATCTATTTGCACTTTTATAATTTTTAAAGTAACATGGAATTTTATTACTCGTGTTTTTTAAAGTGGGAGTAGTATTGTAATACTAGGAATCAAAATTTTTAGAACTCTATAATAAGTTTATTGAACTGTCAATTTCTTTTACTGCATTTCAATTTCCCTAACTGCAGATCCATATTTCCTATTAACTGCAGATTCATATTTCCTGGACCTTGCCTGAAAAAATCATACTACTTAAATTATCAAAGAATAAAAAACATTAAAATTTATAGACCTGGTAAACTGTTGTCCGGGTTTTAGGTAAACTATTAATTTTAGAATACATCTTTTTGCTCTTCCAGCTGTTGTTTAAGATGAGGAATTACATGATATCCTAAACTAAACAACTGTGGGTACCCCACTTGCCAAAACTTATATTTATTTTGAGGTTGTTTACGAATATTAAGGGGATTTCAAGTTTTAAAATTTTAATCTAAATTGAAGTTTAAATCTGAAAATTTTCCTTAAAATAGTAGTGGACACCAACATACCAAGCAAATGGATAAATTTTGTATAACCTTGAAATGTATAACATTTAGTGTAATATTTCTATGAACATTATCCTTAGTCATATAAGTTAGTGGTTGCCATATATAGCTATTAAAATATATACTCCTCTTGGGAGTATTTCCATCGAACTCAATTATGTGCTCTTATTTCTGCCCTATCCTAGATTTTACCTATTGAGTTTAGTTCCATAGCTATTGTTCTGCGACCACGTCTGCTGATACCGCTTGTGTTTACCATTCAAAGAAGATTCTCGCTATTCATCCTATCTGTTTTCGAGCCTGTGTACTATCCACCTCTTTTATTTTCCTTATTTTATGCGCTACTGATTTCTTTCTAGTATCTTGGCTTGGTGTTTCTGGAGATTAGGGAGAAAACCCATACAGATTACAATCTGCAAAACACTGCTTTAGTCGGCTATACATATCTTCTTGCACTTTATCACTGATTAATATAATGCTGCCAAGGTTACAAAAGTTGTTAACATACTCAAAGACGGTTTATTTATAGGTGTTGTGTTAAGGCCGGATCGATTCTCATCGCTTTGGTCTTATTAATATTGAATTCTAGTCCAGCATTTCTTAATCATTTCTTCATATCATTTTAACTTTTAATAGTCAACTTTAACACCTAAGTTTCGTTACTGCAAAATTTTTAATCAATTGCTTATACACTTGTAGTTGTTTTCAACAAAAAACAAATACATAATCGTTTTTTTAATTTCTAAATTAAAGCTTCAAACATTAAATTGAAAGTGAAGTGACATTTTTGTCAAAATAATAAATACATCTCTTTAACGATTTTTTAATAGCTTTCTTTCGTTTATCTCAAATTGCTTTACACACTCGCACACACATCTCAGTTTATGATTGAATGTTCTAAATATAATATCAATTACTAAATTTTTTTATTTTACTTTTTATTTATACTTATCAATGTCAAAATATAAAAAATTTCTTGACTTCGTTGTAAAAATATTCTGATAAATTTTTTTTAAAAAAATTAGAAAAAAAACCATTAACAAAACCACAGAATAACTACAATTCGTTTAATGCTTCAGATACAGATAAATGCCCTCTAAAAATAAAAAAGGAATTATAATTTTATTGCGTTGCTTTCTGGCTTGTACCGGTATCTTACATTATATTGTTTCATTATGTAACCATAGTCCCAGGTACTCATGTACCTTTATACGTAATATGTATCTATAATATTTTCAACAATTACATTCGCTTCTTCCATTATACTTTTAGTTTTTCTATTCTTTTTTTAATTTGTTTTCGTTCCCTATCTTGTCGGTATCTAGATGGTTCTTGGTAACATCATGGTTCATCTTGTTTTCTTTGAGATGAAATCATCATAAGAAAAATAACAAAAACAACAAAAACAAAACTTTTATATGAACTGACATCCACAGGTAATATTGTATTTATGTATAACGGTAATTGCATATCGGTTTGTATGTTACATTCGGGAATTCTTTTAAAAGAAATAAGAATGAAAAGTAAAATAAATGAATCTATTTCTATCTCTTTCCTTTTAATTTTTATTCTGATTTTTAATAAAATAAAAAAAAAAAATTGAATTTATAAACGAAACTGACATTTTAGATTTTTTGAATTATGTGGTTTGCTGGAGTAAAAATTGTGTAAGTCGGAACTTTTGGAATCTTTTTATTTTTAAAGAAAAAAATGTTTAAGTTTTTTTTTTGTTGTAATTGTAAAAAATTGCTAGAAAGAACATCTCTTTATGTTAAAAACATAAATGCATTTTTAATTTTGCGGCCCCTTCATTCATTTTATTCATAAAAGAAAAATTAAATTACTGGAAACCGATTCTATTTTTAATAACTTCTCAACTAAATTAAAGTGCGCAACCTAAATAGAAGCGTATGACGCATTTATATTTTGTGTCAAAATATGTTATAATATTTGCTTATACACATTTAGTTTGGACCAGCCGAAATACGCGTCGCACTGCATGTTTAGTTATAAAATTTTTTAAATTGACAGAGCGTATAAACATTTTGTTGTTGATTTCTTATTATTCTGACAACTGACATTATTTTAGAATACTTAACGAATACTTAACAGACGTTTTTAAAACATGTTTTGCTATAATAAAACTATTTTAAGATTAAAAAACTTTCTTTTCATGTGAATAAACCTCTAGATCAGTGTTGCTTTGTTGCAAAGTAGAAATTTCTAGTCGGATAATATAAAATAATCCATTTTTAATCTAGATGGTACTGATCTAGATGTTAATAAAAATGAAAAGAACACAGCAAATTAAAATAGGTAAAATTAAAATATTTCTGGTTATTTTATTCCTTATTTAGATGTGTCAAGTATATTTATCTTGTCGGTTGTTTCTCCTTCTTTGTTGTTATTATTTAAATAGTTAATAATGAATAGAATTAATCCGTTATTCTTGATTCTAATATGAATGGAACAAATTCTAGAATCATAGCTAATTTAAAAATTTTTATTATAGAATGACAAATCGGTATTGAACTAATATACCTAGATACACGTTTACTAGTGCTTCCTATTTTGTTTTGAAAAATTTTTCAAACTGACGCAATATTCTTTTTACAAATTAATTTGAATGACGCTCTTAGCAATCTCGGCATAATCAAAACGTCAGCGTATCAACTTACTAGCATGAAAAACTGTGCGTCGTACACTTTACTTTAAGTCAAGCATGCACAAGCTCAATTTGAAGAACGATTTGAATTTTTATTGTAAATTTAACATTCATTCAGACAGACAGATAAAGTTAATGCTCCAATTCGTTTTTACATAATTTTCATTTTTATTTGTAGTATATAAAATTAAAATAATTTTATTTTATTCTGTAGGTTGTTGCTTTTCCCATGTTGGGTTGTTAAATTTTCTAAGAAATTCATTTTAGATAAAATTATTTTATTAAAGTTTAAAAAATTAATTTAAAAAGAACTTTTATAATATGTAAGTAAAACTAGATTATTTAGAAACATTTTAGAAAAATATTTAAATAAGGAAACGAATATAATAATAATATTAAAACGTATTTGGTTGAATGAAATACATAAATTTTTTAATATTATTAAAAGTTTCAATCAACACCTGTGTGTTTTATTTTATAACCTTGTTGTAACAAAGTTTTTAATTTATTCCTTTGAAAAGATCGTAGGTAGGTGAACTTATAGATGTCTAGTAAGAGTTTAAAGAAAACCGCGAAATAATTATTTAAAAAAATTGTCTTGTTCTTAACGTAGAATTGATGTTTTGAAGATTTAATTTACAAATAGAAAATAGAACTTTTCATTGAGAGATGATATACATAATTGGAAGATAATATTTGGGGATGTTAAATTAACTATTTGATAACAGCATTCTTTTGAGATAGATCTTAAATAAAAATTGAGGTCTTCATATCATATACAAGTTTCTTTGTTGTTAATCAAATATTTTTATTTAAACGAATTTAACTGTCATTTAGTTCTTCATTTTTATTTCAAAGTTCAAATGATATGTTAAATTTTTAAAAATTATTTGATCATATTTTAACTTTGACATCTGTCAAATTCTTTGAATTCTTATCGTATTATTTAAAATTTTAATAAAATATATTTTAATAATATCATATGTGTGAAGGAGAACGTGCTGAAGAAACAATTCAGTCGCAAAAATAGACACGTCATTTTGGTAACGGTGTTTTTACATTTTACCTAAAAGTATGCAAAAAACTTTATAAATAGTAGATACTTATTAAGAATTTATTATGTCACTATAATAGACGGGCTACATGCAAAGTCATAGAATATAACCTGGGCGGATATAAATGAAGAAAAATTTATAAATATATTATATAAATATATAGTTTAGAATATAACAATCTAAAATGCGATATATAGATAAATACCAGATATAGATAAATTATTAAAGAATTATTATTTGTGATTAGAAATCGCTTAAGATTTACTCTGCGTTTGTGAAGAATTAGTAGTATTGGTTTCTATATTCCCTACTTTTTCCAATATTAATATAATTGGTATTAATTAATTAAAAAAACCAAATTAGTGGATGAAACTAAGGATGACACTTAGAATAACTTCTAAGTATAACGCTTTTGAATGAAAACTACGTATGTTGGAAACGTGAGCAGGAAAATGTTCTGCAATTATTATAGAATCTCTTCTACATAAAATTAATGTTTTTGTAAAATTTTAAGAATTATTCAAAATACTTATATAAATTATGTATTATTAAACTTTTAGTCTTAATTCCTCTTTAATATTAAAATTCTGAAAATATTCTGAGGTATCAGAATGGAAAATAAAATATTCAAACAAATTTTTAAATTTTCTTTTTCCTATAATTTTCCATCAATTTATTGAACAGTTCTTGGTTTAATTTTTTTTTCATTTTAAAAATATCAAAATATTTTATTTGATTTTAAGTGTTATTTGAGAAGTTCTTAGGATAAAATAAAAAAATATTGTTCTTTCAACTTTCCATCATCATTATAAAATAACAGTTAAAGTACGTACTTTGAATATTTCAACTAAATTAAACATCTTTAAAAATTTGTTGTTGTTATTGTTGTTTCTTAATTTTTAATGAGACAGGAGTTTTAAAAACTACTCAAAAAACAAATTTTTTTATGTTTTCTTTTAAAAATAAAAGAAAAAAAAAAATGAAAACTTTTAAATTTTAGTATTTTACCATTGAAAAGTAATTTGTTTTTTAACCTTAAAAATTTTCGTAATAAAAAATAATAATTTTCAAGATTTATATTTTTAAAGAGAAATTAAATTTTAACCGAAATTTTGGTAATTTATAAAAATAATTCCAAATATGGATTGTTAAAAAATTCCAATTAGGTAGGGCTTAAGAGTCTAAAATATTTCATTAAAATAAACTTAATAAATCAAATACTGTAAGAGAAGATTCTTTTAGTGACTTTCCATTTCTTTTTTTGTGTTATAAAATTTTAAAAGAAATGTAAAAATATTATTGAGGTCAAACATAATTTTGTATTAAAAATTCGGATAATAGAGGTTCCGATGGTTGAACTGAACTCATTGAAAGACGCTGAAAAAGTGTTGTGAAAACTTTATTTATGCGTTGTACTCTAAGTCTAAGGGAAATGTACATGGAGAATGATGAACTAACATATTATTGTAGTTATTCTTCTAATATTTTTGCTTCTATTATAGAATAATTTTTAATTTTAAGACGCAAAGGGTGGCAAATAATATCATATCTAGGATGACCCGCTAACAACCTAATTTCTTAAAGCCATATTTCTAATTCAAGAAATTTAAAGCTTTAGTTATTTCGCGATTATAAAATCGATTTGATCGGTCAGAGTTGCAAAAAGCTCAGATTTCGACTCAACTAATCATTCAACTCTAGTTTTTAGTCCGCTTACTCTATGAAAGATTCAATAGACTAAAATGTACTAATAGGTTGAGCGGACTCAAACTCAAGCGGATTCAAATGATGAACGAAATTTTAACACAAAGGTTGAGTGAGCTCAAAATAGAACTGATTGAAATTTTAAGCAGATTTTAAATTGAGTTGCGCGTGAATTACGATTACGTGAAGCACGATTCAAATAAAAGATTTTTTTTAAATATAATAAAAAATAGAAAGAGTGTAGTAGAGTAGACTGTGTCAACTATATCATCTGGTTAATTACTTTTGAAAAAATTTCAAACATACAGCTTCATTAGGTATTTCATTAGGTATTCTGATCCGATCCATACACTTGAGTCTATATCTACCCCCCTCCTTCTCTGCGTCACAAACGTAATGGCAAATTTATTATACCCTTTGACTAAGTCATACGGGTATAAAAATATTTCCTTAACTATTTCGTTATTATTATGTTCCTATTTCCTACTAAGTTTATGTATATAATAGGAACATAATATTATTTAAGTCGATTTGAGTCACGGTCAGCTGAAAAATTGAAGTGTGCTAGAGTTTGGAGCAAGCTGAGAGTATATGTATTTCGCTCAACAATTCAGTCTTATCAACATTTGAGTTGAAGTAGCTCAGATATAAACGGGGCAAAGGTGCATCAAATTCAACATTTGAGTCCGCTAAAGTTTTCGCTCAACCATTAAATTGCTAATAGCGTGAGTCCTGTTTCGTATTCGAGTTCGTTCATTTACAATTATGTAATGATTCATTTAAAGCTATTATTTTAGAAGAAGAACTTTCTCGAATTAAAAATATTTAGAACAGACAAGGAAAATCTCCTAACAAAGTTAACAAATGTCAAGTGATAAAATCTTAAGCTTAGATAAATTATTCAACGCGTGTTTCTCGCGCATCTTTTGTTTAATTGTTTTTTTATATAATTAAATAAACGGGTTTTTCTTTAAAGACTTTTTATAAAAACTCCATTCGATTTCCAAACCTTCAACAAAACCTTAAACGTATTTAGTCCTATGGTTCTTTGATTCCCTAAACAAATTTTAAAATAAAGTTATAAGTTTTAAAATTTTTTCTATATGCGTTTTCTATTTAAAGAAAATAATTACCAGACTTTTATTATTTCATTTTATTTATAACATGCATTCACATTTCCTTCTTATTAAATGGGTTTGTTTTCCAGTTTTATGAGAAAAATATTTTTAAAAATTCTTCTATAAATTTTAAATTTTTTAAATAAAACATCAGGACAGGCATTCCTTTTATTCTAGTACTTACAGCATTAATGAGTGCTCAGAATAGTTGCCCATAAAATTTCACTGACAGCGGCAGTAAATATAAAAGAATCTGGAAGAATATATTATAGAAAAAAAATCCAAATAACAATTAAGTCAGTCAAAAAACAACCAAAGCAAAATGATGGCGACGACGCCAAAAGCACTTAAAATATTACAATAAGAGTTATAATAAAAGTTGAAAATAAAAAAAAAACAAGAACGCTTTTGTATATTTTTTTTTTTTAATATTAATGAGAACATAAAACTCTCAGTTTTTCAGGAAGTAAAAAAAGAAAATTTAAAATGCGTCTGTTGAAGTTTACCTGGAGTTTGTAAAATAAAAGTTAACATTCTATATAAAATAACTCTTATCTTTGCGATAATTAGTGAAGAATTTGCCTATTGTTGTAAACAATTGTGAATAATAAATGAAAAGAAATCAAGTGAATAACTGTTATAAAATATTAATTCTTTCAACTACTATAAAAAAGTATGAAATAACTCGTTAAACCTTTAAAGGCCCCCCCCGTAGATATTACAATTGAAATAATATTTGTTAATAAAGTTTTCATGTAATTTCTCTACTTGTCTGTATTAACACTTGCCTGTATTTATTTAATTTGTGTTTTATTAACAGCTACACCAATGCTTTGATAAATTCTAAAAATTGCAGCAATATTTGTCTTGACATTGCGTTCGACTACAACCTTTTTTTGTAGTTCAGTAAGCACTTGTAGCACAACCACTTCCTGGTTTTACCGTTCTCCTGGTAAGACTAAAATACATCAGGTATTTCAGAAGTGATAAGTTCAATGCTACAAAGAGCAGGAGATTTATTTATTTTTTTAATTTTCAATAAAATCCATAGATTTGACAGGCTTAGAGCTGAATGTAGTAAGCCGCTGCAAATTAAATGAAATTTGATAACCTGGCATTGGTAGCGGTTATTCCCTTTAATTATGACGTTCGGTAAAATATGTTTGGGAGGGAGCTGTGCAATTTTCCATGTGTGTCTTAATATCTCATTTTGTATTTTTATACTGTTCCCCCTAAATTTTACATCCTAGTAAACATTAACTAAATCCATTTAGCTAATTCAGCTTGGTCAACATTTTAAAATACCGTTGCTGCAAATGTCATTTTCTTCAGTTAAAATAGCTTTGGTATAAACGCAGCAAAGGCATGTCAATCTCAACTTTTTTTTATTAGAAAAAGTCGCTATACTGAAAAATTCTAGATCTCGTCTGATTCATTATTAGTAACCACAAAATATCACAAATTCTACCTACCTATAATCTCATAAGAACTCCCCTTTAAATTTCTCAGTAGCATATTGAACCCAACTGAATGGATTTTTAATGCAATTATTATGAACTAGTTACGCATTTTGAAGTCATTGTCAATTGAAGTTAAATGCCGGATCATTTGAGGCATATAAAAATGTATTAACTTTTTATAACACCCAAAACAATTTTTAATTTTAAAAGGTCTAAATCTGAACCCTAGTATTGTAGTCAATGAAAATGGAAGAGCGCGACGCGAGTTTAAAACGGTTCTTCATAGTAAACAGTATTGCATATTTTATTATATTTTGAAAAAATTGCTTTGTGTTAAATTGTGCCGCAAAGGTAAACATATAAATTTTTAATATAAAAAAATTTTATTATCTTACCTATACATTAATTTGTAATTGGAAATGAACAAGCTACATTTATATATATATATATATATATATATATTTCTTCTTTGCTTGTGCTTGTGAAAAGAAAGGAAATAGACAAACAAATGATACAACAATTTAATATTTTTGTATCTCGCATTTTATATTTATTTGTTTCCTTCTTTCATAATTTATTGTTTCATTCTCTTTATTTAACACAACCAAAGAATCACTATTTTTTATTTCCTTGTTTTAAGAAAGTTTTTTTTTCATTAGGAAAATTTACAACCACACACATAAGAATAATGTATTTGCTAAAATAATGAAAATTGTATTTGTAGAAATTGATCAAGGACGAAAAATTTTTCATTAAAGAAATTTCGAATTGTATTAGTCGGGAACTTTAATAAAATTTAATAAGTTTTGGGAATTAAATATTTTATTAAAAAAATTTTAATTAAAAAAAAAAATAATTTAACGAGAATGAAAGTTACTTAAATTAGATTTTAGTCTTTAAAACAAGTTCTTAAATAATTATAAGAATATTGTGATATGTAGAATCGGATCCAGATATCTAGAAAAACAAAGTTGAGGGTCTTGAATGCTTGTGTAAAAACCGTGCTTATATATGGCAGTGAAACATGGCTGATACCTAAAATCATCAGCCAGAAACTGCAAACCTTTAATAACACATGTCTCCGCATCATATAGAGCATATTCTGGCCTGGAAACAAAGCAACGAAGATCTATTAAGAATTAAGACAGAAGAGCCCATCAGTATGGGAAACAAAGGAAGGAAAAATGGTGTATGTTAGGCCACACGTTACTAAAATATCACAACAACATAAGTCGCATGGCTTTAGAATCGAAAAGTAAAGGAAGTATTAGACATGGATGACCAAAAAACATCTGGAGACGCACAACACTAAATGAACTGAGCCAATGCAACCTAACATGGTAGAATTTTAAAACAGCAGCAGGAAAACGTATGAGGTGGAGATGCCAAATGAAAGCCCTATGCTTCCTTTTCAAAGTGACATGAAAAAGAAAAATTCGGACTATTAGATATTGTTATGGCAAATAATGACAAACTTCTAAATTAATATTTCTTAAGATTTAGCAGACTATATAGTTTTAATTTCAAAATTAAGTTTTTTTCATCTGGTCCCATCCAAATTAATGCTATGAAATGCTTGTAGACACGATTTTTTATTAAAAACTGAAATATTGTTATAATGCGGCAATTAGCAAGGTTCCGAAACGGAATAAAAATTAAAGTTCCGGAACGATATTTATTTCGGAACAACAACGATATTGATCCGATTTAAATTTAGGTTCCGAAACTTTAGAATTAAATTTATAAATAAGGTTCCTTACGATCTTATAATTAAAAAATTAAAAGTCCCCGTTTCCTGTTGATGCACCGATGGGACCCTGTAGACGGATCGACATTTTTTGAAAAAGGTATTATCACTGATTTCTGAATAGAACCTAAATAGAGTCAGGCCTAAAAACTCTCTTTAATTTGAAATTTTTAGAAACCAAATGATCTATCTAAATTTCTTAATACTTAAGCTCAGTATAGATATAAACAATTAGTATTTCTAGAATTATCGTGAATAAAACATCGTTATCAAATTTATTGTTCAAATTTGATCTGTTGTTCGAGATATTAATTGGACACTAGATTTTGAGACACGAGATTTGGTAGTCAACTTCTTACAAATTTTATAGACACTAAAATGTAAAATATTAAATTAAGTTTAAATAAGAATCTTATATGTATTATTCTTTCAATAATTTTTAAAATAACCTTCAATATTTCAATAATAATCAATATAACAGTTTTTTTTCGATAAATTTCATTTTGAAAAATCCTCAAATTATACACCAAAATCATCATAAAGAAATCAATATTTGATTCGATTTTCATTTGTTTTTGTTCTACACTTTCATAACTGTAAAAAGAAAATTTAAAAAAGAGGGAAAAATTAGTGAAAAGTAACAAATGAATATTGTTTCGTTTTGTGTTACAATATTAACGAATGAATAAATCTTCTATCTCATTCCAATTATTATTTCTGTCTCGTATTTTTTCGAAAAATGTGAAAAAAATGTGTTGTTCACGTTTTCCATGCATTACAAATAATTTTTTATGCTATATGTTGTTTTAGTTTTTTACTTCTTTTATTTATCAATTTCCCCGGTTACCTTTATTCCCACTGGTCTCCCCACCCTTCTTTCGTCTTTTATTTGTACCTTTGAATTACCCCTAGTGTTAATATTTGAAATGAAACAATGTTTTATTAATTTTTATTTCTTTTGAGTCTCTGTTCATCTATCTATCCCCGTCCGGTGGGGCTCCTTTTCCGAGGGAAAAGAAGCCCCATCTCTCTTTCTTCGAAATTAATTTTAAAGTAAATGATCATTTTTTATTTTTCTGCCATTCCATTACTTTTCAATATATTTTCCTCATTCCTATATTTTGATATTTGACTGGTGTATATCTGTCTCTTTTTAACATATTAGCTTTATGGCATATTTCATTTTATTATTCAGCATAATTTTGTCATTTACATTATTTAAGAATACGAAAAAAAAACACAAAAAGTGGAAAGGACGAAAATATAAAAAAAAAAAAAATAAAATACAATTTTGTTTTTCTCTTATAGGAACAGGAAATCAATAGTCAAAGTTATTTTCCTGTTTTGTTTTCCATTCTACTTTAATTTTTTTTCGTATTTTTGTTTTCCATTTTATTTATTGTGGACCACAACCTTCATAACCTCATTTCACATAAATTTTCTGAATACACTTTTATGCAAAAAGATTCAAAGGATTAATGTATTGAAAAAATATTTTGGAATTATGTACGGAATCTAAATTATAAAACCGTTACCTACAACTGTTGTCTTTGAGTTTTTCAATTTCTGTTATTGGATTTCAATGAGTTTTTCAATGCCGGAGGATTCTAGTTCAATAAATGGTTTTTATGCAAGTATTTTCAAAGTTTTTTGAAGACATTTAAACTTTGCTAAATGGAAGAGGAATTGGCGTTATTAAATTTTGTTCATTTGCACAGGAATAACCGTTATTTAATTTTGTTAATATGTATTTGTAGAGGAAACACCGTTATTATTTTGTTATTCCGTTATTACCTCCCTGTGAGATAGTTGCGGAAAAATTGAAATTTTAGATGTGTTAAGCTTTGTATTAATTTTATCTTTGCAAAGGAAATTAGGTTACATTCTCAAAACTTGTATATTATAAGGACTTTTCAAAAGGAACCACTGAAACACATTTTTGACGGTTCCACAGAATTGAAATGAATGTTTTGTGTCATTACCATGCCTACGTGTTAACTCACTTTTTGAGGATAAAGTTACATTTAAATATCAAACAACTTGACTTGTGGAAACCATGTCAAAGGGGTTTTGGATACCATTGGTAATGCAGATATTAATAATACTAAAGAACAAAGTGGAGGAACCTTCGTGCGCAATTCAGAGGAATATCAACAAATCTTTAAAAAAAGACTCCCAAATCCCAAATAGCTAAACCTTTTAGTCTATTGGATCCCTGATATCAAGTATTTTTTTGAAAAACCACCTACTTTCCCCATTTTGTTTCCTAGTGTAAATATTCAAAAAACACGTATTTGTATTGGACATGCTTTTATCTCGTTCTTAAAGGGATTTTTAAAGGAACAAATACCTACCTACCAGAGAAAAAAACGTAATAGGAAACAAATGAGTATATGGGAACTGTTAATAGAAGAACTAAAACGTGTTTTATTCAATGATTTTTTTTTTTATATATATATATATAAATTGGATTTGGATACAATTTGGATATTAGAAATAAATTTGTGGTTCATGGCATTAAAAATAAAAAAAAAACAATGACAAAAAAAACAAAAAATAAAATAAGATATTCTCAAAAATAAATTTGGATATCCATCCACCACAAAGCCTTAATATCCTATATATAATAATTGGGGTTTTTTATCTTATTTTTATTATTTTGCTTTTCTTTTTTGTTGTGTTCGTGGTTAGAGTAATAAAAATTAAGTTACAAAAAAATAAATCTATAAGATAAAGATATTTCTTTCCCAGGACTAATGTATCTTGTATCTGAAATATGGTACCAACCACCCCAAAAAAAAAACTACAAAAACTCATTTAAAATGAATATTGGATTATATTAGTAAAACTATTTGTTAATATATTATAGGTATATGGATTAACAATTTAAGATTAAAGGGGATCATGGTATTAACAATATTTTATTTTTCCATTTCCAATTTTTCCATTTCCATAGATACTTTAAAAAGAAGATTAAGAAAATCTTTATTATATTTTTAGTTTAGGAATGTTGAGAAAAACTATGAATGAAAAATAAATAAAGTTTTAGCAGAGGTTTACACTAATTTCTAAAAGATTTATTACAGAAAAGTTAGTTTGATTATAATTCTATGAAACATCAAATATTATAAGATTTAAAAAATATTTAATAAAAGTTATGGCAATTCCGTTTTTGGAAGTATTAATTAATACGAAAAATTAAGTTAAAACTTGTCTTAAGATAAATTGAAGAAATTTGATGGAGTATCAAAAAAGATGAATTAAAAACTTTTAGCTCACAAAATCTAGAAATTCGAAATACAGAATTCAAATTTTAAATAGCGCAATCTAGAAAACCACAAATTCAAAATGCTGCAAAATCTCAATTATACTCTCCAACTCTAAAGTCCTCAATAAATTTGCACCCAAGCAAGTAACTAAATTTGCATTTTTATGAGCAATAAAGTTAAACTAAAATTTAAAAGTTGATTTAGGAGTAAAAATATTTATGTTGATGTCTTAGTTGTTTTATATAGTGCAAAAACGCATTTTATTGAGATTTTGTGACATTTTAATTTCTTAGTTAACGTTAATTAACATATTTACTATATATATACAAGGAAGTTACTTAAGTCAGACTTTAAGGATTAAATATCAGTCTAGGTTTAAATCTAGGAATATTATCAAATTGGAGAAATTTTAAGATTAACATTTAAAATCGAATATAAATAAATAACCAATGTAATGAAAATCTATAAACTAATTAACTAAACTGTCACAAATGTCAAAGTTGAACTCAATCATAATTCATGCAAACCGATTATTCAAACTAGACAGTAAAATTTTTAAAATTTTTTCTATATGTTTTTGAACTTATACTTATTGTATAATTTGAAAATTAAAAAATTGCTTAATTTAAAGCTGCCTATTTTTTAACTTTCAATAAAAGTAATGTGAAAATTTTATATTAGTAAAATCTTGTTATTTAATTTACTTTAATTTCATGTTCTATTTTATTTTGCACTTATTTATACTAACGATCCCATAAAACAATTTATATCTCTTCGGAATTGTAAAAAAACAATTTGAAGCCAAGAACTTATTTGAACGGAATCGCACGGAAGGAGTAATTTAGGCATTTGTAAAAACATATGAACACGAATGGAAAAAAGAAATTGGTAAAAGGTAAATTCTCTTTCCAAAACATAGTTGGATAGTGTTGCCTTTAGGAAACCTTATGCTGCCAAAGAGCACAGAAAAAAGAAACAAATTCAGTTTAACATAATCACCAGTGTTATTTGGTAATTCATAGAGCAGACGATATTCCGGGTAAAAAGAAGGGTTATAATCTTAAATCCTTAATAATTAACAATTTTAATATTTTTTCTTAGACTATAAACCCAAAAGCTTACAAATATAGATTAGAAATCCAATAGTTTTGAACCCGTTCTAACCAAATTCTAAATTACTTAAATTATTAATTATATTTTGAACACAACTAACTAAAAATTTGAGACAACTAAAATGTATCATCTAGAAAGTTAATTAGGCTAATATTATTTAACTATGAATAACTCTAGAAATACATATAGTCTCTGACGATTTGCCCTTTAAATGCATAGTTTCATATTATCAGTTGTTGGATTCCATTTGATTTTATATACTTATATATTAACTTCCCGGTGTCTATGTGTTTGTAGAATTTATGCTATGGTAAAAATTGACGAGCTACCCTTTTCCATTTAAAAGTGTTTTAATATAAAAGTAAATTACTGAAATGAGAGACAGTTCTTCTGCCTGTTAACCTTAATCCAGCAATTTACTTTCATATTAAAAAACTTTTAAAATCAAAAAATCTGTCATAAATTTTTGGTTAACGGAAATTTTTAAAATATTAAAAGCTTTTACTTAAAAGTTCTTTAGCATTAAAAGAACCTCTTCTTATAACAGCAAATTATTTCAATATTAAAACAGTAATAAATTTCCAAGATCTACAATCAATTTTTTATTTTCTACATTTTAGGGAGCAAGTAATAATTTATTTATTAATTTATTTAATTTACATTGACACTTAGTTTACAATTATTAAAACCCACTTAAATGTTTTAATAAATTTTCGGTTATGGAGGTGAATTATTATAAAATTCACCACGATGTTTTAAAATTGTTACTTGGGAAATTAAAATGCTTCCTAAAAATAATTTTTTAACAATTTTTTTTTTTAATTTCAAAAGTAAATACAAAAAAAATCATTTTTAAGTAATAAATTCTTATAACTTTAATATAAGAATAAGGTTAGAAGAACAATCAGAAAGAAGAACCATAAGATGAGAGATGAAAAAGTTTTGGAACATAAAAGATGAAAAAGTTTTTTTTTATTGCAGAAAAATGTGAAACAAAGTAAAAGTGAAACAAAGTCCTAAAAAAAAAATTTTATTTTGCCTTCAGAAGAATGAAGAAAATTATAAAACAGAGAACATGTTGATGTGACCTATACTCAGCTAGAATCTGTAATCTCTATCTATGTACACATTCTTTTATCATATTATTCATCATTTTTATTTATATTTCACCTTTCAATATACCGTAAATTGGAATTTTACGGTCTGTGAACTTTAATTATTCGGAATAGCTTTTTTTTTATAATTTTTTTTTTTTTTTTTTTTTATTCAATGATTTCAGAATTACTGTGATCTATTAAATTCTTTTCACTCAAATACCAGTATATGTATGTGTGTGTGTTTTTTTGAATCAAAGGATCATAAATCTTATCCTACGGGACGATAATAAATTTAATGGAAAAAAATGATGATTTTCAAAATAAGTAAAAATAATTTTTATTTAATTTTATTTTTTAGAATTTTCTATTTTTTGTTCAGACCTGATGACGTAACGATGATGACAATTTTTAAAAAAAAACTTTTTAGACCATTTTTAATATCAAACTGGTCGAAAAATTGTATAGTAGAAATAAGAAAATTGTAGAATGAAATAAAAAGTTTTTTAATGTACACTAAGGTGCGAAATAATAAATTCATTAAAATAAATTAATTTTTTCAGGTTTAAAATTATTTAAAAACTGGGTTTGGGAATATATTGTATGTTTTGATTATTATTAACTTTTTACAATTTGATTAGTATAGTGACTAATTGTTGGCAAATTGTACAAAATATTAAAAAAAAAAATGAATCAAACGGGTAAATATGGCTATGATACGATTTCGTTTAAATAAAGGTTAAAACAAGAAATGAAATATTATTAAGTCGATGCAACCGACTTAGTAATACCAATCATCTGACAAATTCAATTGACATTTACACAAACCCTAACTTCAACTCATCTCAGGAACATTAAGCAATGAGGATACAGAATAGGCTTGTAACGAATTTCAAATTTCTATCAACATTAATGTTGGAAAAATGCTTGCTGTATGTTTGGAAGTTCGTAAGAATTAATCGAAGCAACACTTGATCCCAAATTTCAAGAACACAAGGGAAATAGGAAAAAATAGCCTTGTACCGAGTTTTAATGTTCTAACTATATTTCAAAATATATCTATCTATATTTCAGGAACTAGAGAAAAAAGAAGAAACATCATTGTACCAAATTAGAAGGTTCTATCTTTATTGGTGTCTTAGATATGCACGATTGACTTTAAGTCGATCAAGAGCTCCCAGTCCATTTTTGTAATATCCGCCATAATTTTGTCATTTTTAACCTACAGTATAATTTGCATCAAGAAAGCCTCATTGTTTTTTGAGTTATTGTGTTTGGGGACGGATGGACGCTAAATCATGAGGTGGCTGAGTCTTTCACTTCTTTACAAGTTTTCACTTTCTTTTAGCTTTAGCTATGTACTAATTAAGATTTAAATCCTTTACATTTCAGCATCCCTAAATTTCGAAAATTTTTCAAAATCAATACATTTACAGTTTAGTACAAAACTTGCATAATTTCTAGGAAAAATACAAAATTTCAAAACCCAAATTCATTATTAAGCACGTTAGTGTTCAACACGTGCAGGTATACATGATATCTTTTTCTATCATTTACCTCAGAATATAATTTTAATTTATTAAAATGTAAACGTAATTCGGGTGTACAGATAATAATAGATACAATATAATATGATGTTTCTTTGTATCTATATACGATATTAAATGATTTTCAATTTTTATAATGGATTCTTAGGAATTCATTAAGTTGGTGTAGGAGGATGAATATAAAAGTAACATTAGTTCATTTTTAAAAATGAAAAAAAAAAAGATTTAATACATGTTGCATTCGTAAATTAATTTAAGAATCGGAAAGTAATTAAAACATTTTATATATTTTTTTTTTCAATTTTTTTTTTTAATAATAAGTTCTGGTCAGGCTGTTGAGTAATATAAATGTATTTAATACATGGTTATATGAATGAAGTTTAATGAAGATTAAAATTTTTGCTACAGGTGTAAATTATGTAATTAATTAAAAATCGGAAATTACAATGTGAAATAAAAAAAAATTTAATGGATGTTGAAAGTTTTGATGGATTAATTACTTCTTTTTTATTAGAACAAAAAGTTAATAAAATTTTAATTTAATTTAAATAGAATAGAATTTAATTAGAATTTAATGTTTAGATATATAAATTTTTAATTATAACGGCATAAGCTTAAAAGATTGTATTATGAGTTGAAATTAAAATTAAATAAATAAAATTTAATTTCTAGAATTAAATTCAAAAATCCGAACTGTAATAGCTTTTGGTTCTTAAGTTGTACAAAACAAATAAACTTTTTTAAATTTCAAATGAAGAAGCATTCATCTAATCTAAGAACTATGTACAAACATTATTGCATGCTTGTAACCCATAATACAAAATAGTGCAATTTAACAACAAATTCTACTCGTATATAATTTTTGGCTGCAAACATACAATTTGATTACTGAATGCCATTATTTGGAATATTGAACACGATCCCAAGCGATAAGTGGTCCATAATCTAAGAGGTAATAGAGAGGATCGTTGCATGTAAAGCTAACCATTCAAAAGTCATATAATTTTAGATTAGTATACGTACTTCACTATCTGGAAGCTTTATAACTCGAGCAGGCATCAAAATAGCTTTCGTTTTTGGCCACGAGTTTTTCCTCGTTTAAACCCACTCTATCTCCTTCAGATCTCTAGGTCCTTAACGTGTTGTTTTGAAATTTCATAGTTACGATATCGCCCCTTTTAATTCTATGATGAGTGTTTGATGATGTATTTTGTGCCAAATATGTTATATCGTCTTGGAACTCATAGGTTATCCGGCGTCTTATGACTCAAAAATTAAGCAAAAGTACTTTGGAAGTTATAGCCCGATGAGTTATAGCCATAATCTAAAAAACAAGGCAAACAGGTGATTGAGTTTGAGCTGCATGGGATTTCTGAATCCGGGACTTTTGTCATATCTCCAGTTATTAATTACTGAACAAAATCACAAATTAAAATCTAATTCTATTAAAATGATTGTAAATATTAATTCTAATTAACAAGTTGCTTAAAGACACCTGAAAAAATTTCTTTAATTGATAATTTTTTCAACACATACATAGACATTTCAACTCTTACTAACTACATTAATTTTTCCACCAATCTCATCACCATTATAAAATTGTCGCCTGTATAGTTAAATTCACTAATGAAATCCAGAAATTATCAGGAAATGCTATTCGGAAAAAAAAACAAACTTTGAAAGATGAAAAAGAAACATAATCAATTAATTTTTTATATATTTAATTTTTTTTTTCCTTAACGACATTTCTAAAGTTTTATTTTAACTTACAGTGACCAGAAGACAGAGTACTGTACTTTCAAGGAATTCCGGTGCAAAAGTTCACCACCTCTTTGTTTGTCTACTCTCCTTCCTGAGAGAATCTTGCAATTCTGAAATTTTTTATACCCGTATAGACATATATCAAGGGTATAATAAATTTGTCAATTCGTTTGTGACGTAGGCAAAGAGGCGGGTGGATATACACTTTAAGGTATAGATAGGATCGGAATTGAAAAATAAATTGATAAAGCTATGTGTTTCCTACCGTCCGGGTGCACTATTTCAAAAAAATAAAAGTTTAGAATCTGAGATTTTCTCAAAACCATTTTTGTATAAGAGTCGTCTTGGGTATTAAGTGTGCTTGTTGGATTCAAGTAGCCGCCATTTTACTTCTAAACTTCATAAAGCTCTGTATGTGGAATTTTGCGAAAAGTTTTTGAATTTAATGGCCAAAATAAGCACAAAAAATAGATGGTGTAATGGAGGAGGTTCGAATAGCTGCTACAAAACTTATATTTTATTCTATAAATAACTCGAAGTCTGATAAGTTGTGTTGTGTCTGAAAAGTTATTAACCATATAATATAATGTCTTTAATACGTTCATGCGGGTATCCTAGAGTTGAACCATTATAGGTACTTTACACTCTTTCTCGATTTTTTTAAATGTTCCTGCATTAATTATAAAATATTAATTATAAACTATATAAAAGAAAATCTAAAGAAGGTGAGAGGGTTACGATAGGTCACGACCTAGGAAAGGATGAATTTTCTTTAAGGAAAATAAAAAACATAATGAATAATTCAAAAAGTAAAGAAAGAGGGCGTATGAACTTTAGAATTTATTTTAGTTGATGTACTTCGTCTTCTTGCTCTTCTTTTTCTTACTCTTGATTCTTTACAGCTCAGAACACGGAAATAATTATAATAAAAGGTAAAAATATACATAAGAAAAGAGAAGTCTTTTAAGTTATGTTTTTTTTTCTCTCTCTATTTTCCTTTTCATAAGTTAACTAAGTTTACTTTAGTTCTCAGCAGGAGCTCATTACCATTAAAAGGTAATCTGATGTTTCATTCTTTTTGTTTTACTTGCATAGTGTTAAACTTTTCCTGTTTAAAATAAGATTGATTATACCATAGATGCATCTATAGATACATAGAGTTGAAATATTCTGATGTTCCTAGTGGCATATTAAATGAAAGGATTTAAACTATAGATATAGTTTGTTTTCAGTATGATTTTGAATATATTTTAATTTTAAAAAGTAATTCAATGGAAAATAGATTTTTTTTTTTAATTTATGTAAAGAAGTACAAGTCTTATATTAATTATTAGTTTTGTTTATGTTTCACTTGAATGAAAGGTACTCTTCCTGATATAAACTAATCAAAAGTGTTATTAAAGTAGGTTTCATCTTATGCTATCCAGTTGACTGTTAATTGAACTTTAAAATTCTTCAAATTAAACTTTTTTTTTAATCAAATGTATTTCTAAAGTAATAACTTTATTTAATGCAAGTCAAGGCGTGTTATATTTCAAATGGGTAATGCATGAATCTGTAATACAAATTTTTTAAATTATTGGTTAGTTGCCAAAGGCTAGAAAACGTATTTTTGGGAAAGCTTTTAAATTCGGCAAAAAACTGCCAAATCTGGCTTCATTAATATGATGATGAGTCAAGGCGTATTATATTTGAAATGGATAATGGATAAATCTGTAATTTAAATTTTTTATTTTATTGGTTAGCTGCCAAAGGCTAGGAAACGTTTGTCTGAAAAAACTGAAGAATCTGACTTAGGCCTTTGGGTAACATGTTGACGACATTAATGCTTTCAACAGTAATCTACTACTCTTGTTGTACAATTGGTATAACTGATTAATTCTTATTTATCTTTAGCTTACACTTTTATACTACACTTAAAGATTAATTTTCAAAAGATTTTGTTATGATCCAAAATATGTTAAAAAAACTTTAAGTGTTTGCCGTCACTTGGCTTTTTATTTTGTATATTGTTAAATAGTTCGAACCAATGTATATCAAACAATCAAAATTCTGCTTCAAATGGTGTTTTAGTCACAACTACGTACATTAGAAGCGTACAAATTTTTATATTGAGGTTTTTTTCTTCTTCAATGTTGTAATATCTCTAATTGCACTTAGGGTTCCTGTGCAAGGTTTTGTTTGGCTAGCTTTGGATTTTGATGGAGAATTTTAGAGATTTGATGCCTCAATGTTTATTGCGTACAAATCAATAAATAAAAAAAGAAAAAAGCCCTTCAACTCCAAATTTTAGAATTGAACTTTTGAAGCAAACTCGCGTTTCGTTTGTAGGGATAGTGACAA